>JAGDYQ010000169.1:2036348-2274185 GCA_021962125.1 Bulinus truncatus | reverse complement strand
CAAACACTCAAACAACAAACAACCAAACAGCATACACTCAAACAACAAACAAACAACAAACAATCAAACTACAAACACTGAAACAACAAACACTCAAACAACAAACGACAAACAAACAGCAAACACTCAAACAACAAACACTCAAACAACAAACACTCAAACAACAAATAAACAACAAACAATCAAACAACATACACTCAAACAACAAATAATCAAACAACAAACAATCAAACAACAAAAAATCAAACACCATATTTTTACTTACTGTCTGTTTTGTTTGTCTCTTTGAGAGCTTTCATTTTTATTATTCTAATGTCATTGAGACCATGTGCGACTCAATTTCGCTGCGGAGTATTCTTAACGTTCGTTGTTAATTATTCAATGTATCAGCTTTTGACTTTCACAAAACAAATAAATGAATAATCCTGGAATAAATAAATCATGTGTGTGTTTTTAGGTAGAATGAATTGTACACATTTGTAATACGTGCGTATTTCTATTTCAATATATACACTGTTGAGTAATATAGGCTTATTGACCTAATGAGAATTTTCGCTACACAGTAAAGAATCGGAAACGAAAAAAACGAGATGCGCAAGAAGAATAAAGTGCGAAATAATTTTAGAACCTCTGTTTACAATCTGACAGGTTGGGTATATTTTAAAAAAAACAACAAAAGATCGCTCTACAGATAAGTTTTTTTTTTTATCTTTGCGAAGACATCTACGCGCTAAGGCTATACAGCAGTATATAATGAATAGCTTCCTTCCCATTGTGTGTGTTACTAGCCATGCTAATGTGTAGTGTCTCTCACAGGTGTAATCAGGTGAAGCATTACATTTTTGTGACTTGACGTTATTCTCATTTCACACAATTTCCCCCTCTCGGTTTCTTTACTGTTGGAATTGTAATTGTTGCTGTTAATGCAAATTTTACATCCCATGTTATGTGCAGTGTTTGATCATATATGAAGTGAGTAGCATAGCTTCTTACCATCACTACCATCTTCTTGTGTTCTTCAGGGATTACTTCTTAATGTATGTGTGTGCACTTCATTAATCAAATAAGATTTCTGAGACTTGGAATACGTGCAGTTCTGAGTTGTGTTCTGGACACAGTTTATTCCACTGGCTCTGGATATAGTTCATTCTTGTAGATGTGGATATAACGCTAAGGTTTAAACTAACATGGGGAATAAACTTCGGAAACTGAGGGATTCTCTCATTAATTCAGCCTCACACGAGGAAGAACCTGGCACGGTTTCTGAATCGGGCCACTACAGAACTTTGGAACAATCTGACCCTAATGACCAGCGCATGTCCCAGAATAGACCGGCAGACCAGAGCAATTGTCAGCCGGCTTCAACTGACCACACGGAGAACTCCCCATCATCGGGTCAGGAACAATTACCTACTTTGGCCATTGAAGGCAGTAGTACACTGAATGAAGACGATGTAAATGACAAGACAGCGTCCAGCCAGGACAGCACCATTGAGCCAGTTACTGATGACCACCCGACTGACAGATTAGTGGTAAGCCATACAGCTTTAGTCATGAATAGGCTTAGTTTATTTAGTACCAGTATACCGGCTTAGTTTATTTAGTACCAGTATACCGGCTTAGTTTATTTAGTACCAGTATACCGGCTTAGTTTATTTAGTACCAGTATACCGTTGTTACATTTATTACATTGGCCTTCATTAGGGGTGTGCCGGATCCGTTTTTTCCAACCGGATCCGGATCCGGATTTTCTTATGCGAAATCCGCCGGATCCGGATTATTCCGGATTCCGGTACTTTGCAGATACCGGTAAATCTGGGGGGTTGGATGCCTTCTGAACAGCCTCTGGTATGTTCAGGATTTTAAACATTAAACAAGCTCAACGCTCGAAACAATCGTGATCGTGTGGAATTCGGGAAAGAGAATTACTTTTATTTCAGATTATGATCCGGTGAGTCACAAAATCTGGCAAATTCCGAAATCCGTTATATCCGGATTCCGCATTGCGGATGCATGTAAATCCGGTGGAACCGGATAGTGCAAAATCCGGCGGAACCGGATTCCGGACAGGATTCCGGCACACCCATAGCCTTCATACACACCTTATCTCTGCACCTGTTCTTCTTGAAACTGTAATTAACTAACAAAGAGAAGTATATATATATAGTTGTTTCGTTTCGTATAACTATTTGTACGCACACAACTTTGATGTAGCAGAAATTGAAATATTTACTGTGAGCATTGATTATTAGTATTGTTCACTTCCTGCTTACAGGCGCGGAGATTTCTAATTGTTTCAAGTCACTAAAACATAGATAACGGTCTAAATGGTAAAACTGAAGAGAGAACTTGTAGAAATAAATCACGGCGAGCCGTCTGTTGGCAGGCGTGTGTGCAAGGTGGCAATCTAAATGTCTGTCTGGACATCAATCTGCATCACAAATAAGACGTACTTTGATGTCCCTGTTGATGCTGAACATATAAGGAGGGGTATATATTTTGGCCAAGAACCAGTTGCTAAATCAGATTCCTTTCGTCTAGCCCGCCTGCGAGAATCAATAATGTTTAGATAGCTATCAGTCTGTCCTGCCCCAACTGTCGAGGATGTTTCTGTGGAGTACAAAGTCAACGACTTCCAGTTGGGCACATTGTGAAATAAATACAGAGTTACGACTTGAACTGTGATATAAATACAGAGTTACGACTTGAACTGTGATATAAATACAGAGTTACGACTTGAACTGTGATATAAATACAGAGGTACGACTTGAACTGTGATATAAATACAGAGTTACGACTTGAACTGTGATATAAATACAGAGTTACGACTTGAACTTTTGTTCAATTGAAAGATTTGAGGCTGTCATAAATAACGACCTGTACTGAAATAGGTGTATTTGAGAAATATGTCGTCATAATGGAATCATTTGTTTGTTTATACTCATTTACTTAGGCCTCAGTTACTTATTGGGTGTTGTTATACATTCAAACTATGTTTAATTAATACTTGTTGTTATACATTCAAACTATGTTTAATTAATACTTGTTGTTATACATTCAAACTATGTTTAATTAATACTTGTTGTTATACATTCAAACTATGTTTAATTAATACTTGTTGTTATACATTCAAACTATGTTTAATTAATACTTGTTGTTATACATTCAAACTATGTTTAATTAATACTTGTTGTTATACATTCAAACTATGTTTAATTAATACTAAGTCAGCATTCAAGCAGTGAACAGGGTTATTATTCATGTCCCACTTTCTGTGCAGGTGTTACGGCAGACTGTAACTAACCTTACTTCCTTTGTAATCAAATGACTGAACTATTAGTACTTGTAGCATTTTGTCTATTCATGACTTCCTCCCATCTCAAAAGGTTAGGATCCTGCCACAGCTTATCATTTAGCTGATAACATTCTCTTTCTCATTAAGGCTCGGCAACTGCTTGGTACTCGGTTCCGGCACATTCCGTCCGTTACACGTCAGTATTCGGGTCCGGCAGATTCCGCCCATCACAAACTACTTCACTCGATTGTCACACCTATTTTTTTTTAAAGTCCAGTGCATGCAATAAAAGAGATGAGGTGTTGAAACTGTTGTGACGTGAATTATATTTAAGTCTCAGTGTTCTGTTAGAATGAATTGTTTCAGCGAGGATCAGGCAGATTATCAATGTTGCTCGTAACACCACATTGGACCACAATGGGGTAGGGCTCTGGTCGATACTTGTGGTTTTCAATTCAGTGTTGAGCTCGTCTGACCGACACATGTACACTAGAACAAAACAATTGACCTTCCCCCCCCCCCCATCGTTAGATTAAGGTCAATAGTTCTTGAACGCTGCGTTCGCATTAGTGGTCGTCATATTTACGCAGGGGTGGGGGTGGAGTCTGTCGGCCATGTATTGCCGTGGGTCATTGGTATCTTATTTCTTTGTTGTTGGTTTAAATGTTAACAAGAACAGACAACAAATATCGACTGAACTCTCACAGGAAGCTATAAATAAGCCAGTGTATAAACAAAACAAACAAATAAAAGCAATAGGTCTTTATCCGGGCATGTCCATAGAGCATGCGCCCACACTATTGGACAGATCATGACAATTATTGGCCAGTAATAAACAGAAACAGGAAAGCCACTGGACAGATATACTAAGAAGGGAAACCAAATACATTTAACATTTTTCAATTAGATCAGATAAATAAGGTGCAGGCTTAATTAGGAGATGTCAGTTTAGTCCGATAAAGGAGTGGGCTACGTATGAGGCCAAGTAGAGCCAAATTCAGGTTTCTTCTATATATATATATATATAAAAGAATACCATAAAGAGCTGCATGATAGTGAGTTCAGTTCAACAACAAAAAATGTTTCAATGGGAGCCATGTTCATGCTTGTTGACATTTATTTAATAAGTAGAGAGATTTATATTTATTGTCATGTAGACACAGTACAGTGTGCATCGTAATGATAGTAATGACAAAAACCCATTGTAACTAACGGAAACTAGTTTAGTGCACTGTTAGATATACAGACTACTGTCTCAAGGTGGGAACTGAGCCTGCCGCGTGTAGGGCTGTTTACAAACACAAGCTAGGAGCCTGTCTGACCATCATTCAAACTTGTGTAAACCGCAGATGGCGTTTAAAATCATGAACCTTGGCCATTGGGCTTTCCAATGATCTACTTTCCTCACCCACGGAATGCTCCAGGCAACTGACTGACCTCTCTAGAAAGTCTCGCCGGTCATTACCCCGCATGGCGTGGAATCTACTGAAGTCGTAACTACTACATGCTTTAAATACTACGGAAACTTTAAATCTTGTATAGTACCTCCCCCTTTCAACCGCTCGGGACAGAGAGCCAGTCCGTCGGAATAGCACTGCCCCATCCTATGTGTGTGCCATGCCTCTTACACATCTCTCATATACACATAGAAACACGTGGCCTAGCGAGATGTACGACACATCGGGCTTGTGTGAAGCAGATATGAATGGGTCCCATATCTGGCTCTTGTTTGACCTCTTTCACCGACTATAGACCCATCTGTGCAGGCCCGTATAGAATCTGATAGACTCCATTTTGGCACACAGTGCAGCGTTAGGGGGTGGCTGGCTTCCCCGACTATGGGGCATCGATTCAGACGTGTGCGGTAGCTTGCCGCGAGGTCCACGGGGAAAGTTTCTTTAACATTTCGTAAGCTGTACCGCATTGTACACTCTAAGGGTAGTGCTAAGTTCTTTCCTCCCACCCGACTCTCTAAAGACATCAGTAAGACAGTGCTCACATCATGCCGCTTGAGTTTCTTCTTCTGTAAGCGCTACAAATTGACATGAAAAGCTGAGAACAAAAACAAGCAACAAACAAGCAGCGGGAAATGTTGAAAGCCAGAAAGAGTGAAATGTCGACACAGACAAATGAGCAGTTTAGTGATTGTGGACGTGCAGCGCGTGATTGTGACGTAGAACTTGTTTCTTGGCAACCATCCTTTCAGTTGTAGTCTCTACATTTTCAAACTGACAAACAATTATTTCTATATTAGTTGTTGAGTGTGTGTTAGCCCTTGTGTGTTAAAAAAAACAATGTCTGTTATCTTGCGCTTTTGAAGTAATAAAAATCAATGTCAGCCAATCAGAATGCATCTCATTGTGACAATTGATTATTATAATTTCAAATTATGTCCGTTGATTTGCTACAACTGATTGCCACACGTGATTCGTTCAATAAACGGTCACGCTGACATTGTTTTCCCCATGAAACTCAATCAGTTGCCGCATGTTCGCACATATCAATCTCACGTCCTTAACAGTATCCGCCATTAAAAGAGAAAAATCCACTTTCCCAAAGGTATCTTATATAATTATAATAGAGCCCGGTGTCTCTCTGGTATCTCACATTATAAGAGAAAGCAATGTGTTTTTATTATCTTCCATTATAATAATCCACTATGCCAGTATTATTTCCGATTATTATCGAACAGTGTTGATTATTTTATTGACTATGACGTAGGGTGACTCTATGGCGGGTCGTTTGACTTAAGGGTTATAGGCTACACTCCTACCTAATTCGTCTACGGGAGGGGTGCACAACCTTATCTCCCCTGACGGTCGCAGTGAAAGTTCTATCCCCATTGGTATTGTATTGTGTACTGTCATCTAGACCTTATACCTACACCCACTGGTATTGTATTGTGTACTGTCATCTAGACTTTATACGTTCACCCATTGGTATTGTATTGTGTACTGTCATCTAGACTTTATACCTACACCCACTGGTATTGTATTGTGTACTGTCATCTAGACTTTATACCTACACCCACTGGTATTGTATTGTGTACTGTCATCTAGACTTTATACCTACACCCACTGGTATTGTATTGTGTACTGTCATCTAGACTTTATACCTACACCCACTGGTATTGGATATATTCACATTGCACCCTGCCATCCAAACTCACATTGCGCACACTCAAGTTGTGTATTTTCCCGATAATCGATGCAATCCCATTTGGTCGACATTGTAGTGATCTGTAGGTAAATGGGTACAACTTATTGCCTGCTCTCATTCCACTGGCCAGTAGTGTTTTTGTTGTTCACTTGAGATGAAGGAATCAAAAAATGGAACATCCGTGTATATTGACGGCTGGAACCTTTTGTTATGACAAAGTACGCCGGAAGTACGCGGTGACGTCACTACCCCCACCAGCACGGGTTGTTCTATTAAAACTGGTTCTACATGCCGTGACTCAATTCTTCCACAACATGCATGTTTTTTTTCTTTATTATTTATTTAACCTTAGGAATAGTTTTGTATGTATTCATATGTTACAACAAAAAAAAAAAATAGAGCAGTCATAGACTTGATAAAGCGAGATGAAATGTTGGGATAGATGAATGTAGTCGTGTAGTCGGTTCTGTCTGTGAGACCACTGAGTGTGTTGGCCCAGTGAGACGTGCAATAGCGGAGAGTTCTTTAACACCATCAGAGCCAGAGGAAATAAATACACCAAATAAGGGAAACTTGAAACTTAATCAACATCCTTCCCCCCACTGTCCCTCAACCTCTCTCTTTTTTCTGACATCCTTCCCCCCACTGTCCCTCAACCTCTCTCTTTTTTCTGACATCCTTCCCCCCACTGTCCCTCAACCTCTCTCTTTTTTCTGACATCCTTCCCCCACTGTCCCTCAACCTCTCTCTTTTTTTCTGACATCCTTCCCCCACTGTCCCTCAACCTCTCTCTTTTTTCTGACATCCTTCCCCCCACTGTCCCTCAACCTCTCTCTTTTTTCTGACATCCTTCCCCCCACTGTCCCTCAACCTCTCTCTTTTTTCTGACATCCTTCCCCCACTGTCCCTCAACCTCTCTCTTTTTTCTGACATCCTTCCCCCCACTGTCCCTCAACCTCTCTCTTTTTTCTGACATCCTTCCCCCACTGTCCTCATCCTTCCCCCCACTGTCCCTCAACCTCTCTCTTTTTCTGACATCCTTCCCCCCACTGTCCCTCAACCTCTCTCTTTTTTCTGACATCCTTCCCCCCACTGTCCCTCAACCTCTCTCTTTTTTCTGACATCCTTCCCCCCACTGTCCCTCAACCTCTCTCTTTTTTCTGACATCCTTCCCCCACTTCTCCCTGAACATCCTCTTTTTCTGACCCCCCCACTGTCCCTCAACCTCTCTCTTTTTTTCTGACATCCTTCCCCCCACTGTCCCTCAACCTCTCTCTTTTTTCTGACATCCTTCCCCCACTGTCCCTCAACCTCTCTCTTTTTTCTGACATCCTTCCCCCCACTGTCCCTCAACCTCTCTCTTTTTTTCTGACATCCTTCCCCCCCACTGTCCCTCAACCTCTCTCTTTTTTCTGACATCCTTCCCCCACTGTCCCTCAACCTCTCTCTTTTTTCTGACATCCTTCCCCCCACTGTCCCTCAACCTCTCTCTTTTTTCTGACATCCTTCCCCCACTGTCCCTCAACCTCTCTCTTTTTTCTGACATCCTTCCCCCACTCCTTCCCCCCACTGTCCCTCAACCTCTCTCTTTTTTCTGACATCCTTCCCCCACTGTCCCTCAACCTCTCTCTTTTTCTGACATCCTTCCCCCCACTGTCCCTCAACCTCTCTCTTTTTTCTGACATCCTTCCCCCCACTGTCCCTCAACCTCTCTCTTTTTTCTGACATCCTTCCCCCACTGTCCCTCAACCTCTCTCTTTTTTCTGACATCCTTCCCCCCCACTGTCCCTCAACCTCTCTCTTTTTTCTGACATCCTTCCCCCCACTGTCCCTCAACCTCTCTCTTTTTTTCTGACATCCTTCCCCCCACTGTCCCTCAACCTCTCTCTTTTTTCTGACATCCTTCCCCCACTGTCCCTCAACCTCTCTCTTTTTTTCTGACATCCTTCCCCCCACTGTCCCTCAACCTCTCTCTTTTTTCTGACATCCTTCCCCCACTGTCCCTCAACCTCTCTCTTTTTTCTGACATCCTTCCCCCACTGTCCCTCAACCTCTCTCTTTTTTTCTGACATCCTTCCCCCTGTCCCTCAACCTCTCTCTTTTTTCTGACATCCTTCCCCCACTGTCCCTCAACCTCTCTCTTTTTCTGACATCCTTCCCCCACTGTCCCTCAACCTCTCTCTTTTTTCTGACATCCTTCCCCCACTGTCCCTCAACCTCTCTCTTTTTTCTGACATCCTTCCCCCCCACTGTCCCTCAACCTCTCTCTTTTTTCTGACATCCTTCCCCCACTGTCCCTCAACCTCTCTCTTTTTTCTGACATCCTTCCCCCCACTGTCCCTCAACCTCTCTCTTTTTTCTGACATCCTTCCCCCCACTGTCCCTCAACCTCTCTCTTTTTCTGACATCCTTCCCCCCACTGTCCCTCAACCTCTCTCTTTTTTCTGACATCCTTCCCCCACTGTCCCTCAACCTCTCTCTTTTTTCTGACATCCTTCCCCCCCACTGTCCCTCAACCTCTCTCTTTTTTTCTGACATCCTTCCCCCCACTGTCCCTCAACCTCTCTCTTTTTTCTGACATCCTTCCCCCACTGTCCCTCAACCTCTCTCTTTTTTCTGACATCCTTCCCCCCACTGTCCCTCAACCTCTCTCTTTTTCTGACATCCTTCCCCCACTGTCCCTCAACCTCTCTCTTTTTTCTGACATCCTTCCCCCACTGTCCCTCAACCTCTCTCTTTTTTCTGACATCCTTCCCCCCACTGTCCCTCAACCTCTCTCTTTTTTCTGACATCCTTCCCCCCACTGTCCCTCAACCTCTCTCTTTTTTCTGACATCCTTCCCCCCACTGTCCCTCAACCTCTCTCTTTTTTCTGACATCCTTCCCCCACTGTCCCTCAACCTCTCTCTTTTTTCTGACATCCTTCCCCCACTGTCCCTCAACCTCTCTCTTTTTTCTGACATCCTTCCCCCACTGTCCCTCAACCTCTCTCTTTTTCTGACATCCTTCCCCCACTGTCCCTCAACCTCTCTCTTTTTTCTGACATCCTTCCCCCACTGTCCCTCAACCTCTCTCTTTTTCTGACATCCTTCCCCCACTGTCCCTCAACCTCTCTCTTTTTTTCTGACATCCTTCCCCCCACTGTCCCTCAACCTCTCTCTCTTTTTCTGACATCCTTCCCCCCACTGTCCCTCAACCTCTCTCTTTTTTCTGACATCCTTCCCCCCACTGTCCCTCAACCTCTCTCTTTTTTTCTGACATCCTTCCCCCCACTGTCCCTCAACCTCTCTCTTTTTTCTGACATCCTTCCCCCACTGTCCCTCAACCTCTCTCTTTTTTTCTGACATCCTTCCCCCCACTGTCCCTCAACCTCTCTCTTTTTTCTGACATCCTTCCCCCACTGTCCCTCAACCTCTCTCTTTTTCTGAGCATCCTTCCCCCCACTGTCCCTCAACCTCTCTCTTTTTTTTCTGACATCCTTCCCCCCACTGTCCCTCAACCTCTCTCTTTTTTCTGACATCCTTCCCCCACTGTCCCTCAACCTCTCTCTTTTTCTGACATCCTTCCCCCCACTGTCCCTCAACCTCTCTCTTTTTTTCTGACATCCTTCCCCCCACTGTCCCTCAACCTCTCTCTTTTTTCTGACATCCTTCCCCCCACTGTCCCTCAACCTCTCTCTTTTTTCTGACATCCTTCCCCCCACTGTCCCTCAACCTCTCTCTTTTTTTCTGACATCCTTCCCCCACTGTCCCTCAACCTCTCTCTTTTTCTGACATCCTTCCCCCCACTGTCCCTCAACCTCTCTCTTTTTTCTGACATCCTTCCCCCCACTGTCCCTCAACCTCTCTCTTTTTCTGACATCCTTCCCCCCACTGTCCCTCAACCTCTCTCTTTTTTCTGACATCCTTCCCCCCCACTGTCCCTCAACCTCTCTCTTTTTCTGACATCCTTCCCCCCACTGTCCCTCAACCTCTCTCTTTTTTCTGACATCCTTCCCCCCCACTGTCCCTCAACCTCTCTCTTTTTTCTGACATCCTTCCCCCCACTGTCCCTCAACCTCTCTCTTTTTTCTGACATCCTTCCCCCCACTGTCCCTCAACCTCTCTCTTTTTCTGACATCCTTCCCCCCACTGTCCCTCAACCTCTCTCTTTTTTCTGACATCCTTCCCCCCACTGTCCCTCAACCTCTCTCTTTTTTCTGACATCGTGTGAAATTGAATTACCCCCACCCCCACCCCCCTGCCCATCTTTGGATGAAACAAATGTGAAACTTTAACTAGTTGAGCAGGAAATTCATGACCCTCTACACACACATACACGCTTCCCCGCTGATATTGTTTTGACATTTTTTTGTATTATTTACATGTACAGCAAATAACAGACCAAAGTGACCGCCGATCAACATGGCAACTAACTGACCAAAGTGACCTAAGTCTCCATGAGTACTATTTCTTTGAGTTTAAATGTATTCATTTTGAACTTATCTGGATCCGAACTTGCATCTAGGCGAGTGCAGACATTTGCTGGTCGATAAATGTTGTGTTTACAGAAGGGAACAGCCAATGTTGTCTTTACATCAGGGGGCAACCAATGTTGTGTTTACAGCAGGGGGCAACCATTGTTGTGTTTACAGCAGGGGGTAACCAATGTTGTTTTTACAGCAGGGGGCAGACAATGTTTTGTTTACGGCAGGGTGCAGCCAATGTTGTGTTTACAGCAGGGGGCAGCCAATGTTGTGTTTACAGCAGGGAGCAACTTTTTCGTTTTTATAAAATTGAGAAGCTCTTATAAAGTCTATTACCATGTGACCAATTTATTCCGAAATTATTTTCTGCTTTTTAGTACGCAAGAAAAACGTGGTTTTTTTCATAAAATATTTTTTCTATAATGTATTTTTTTTTACAATTAATACGAAGTGTTAAAAATTTTTGGTGTAATTCGGACCCGATTAACCAACTATATGTAGATTTGCTCGAACATATCGGAGTAAGAATATTGCATTGTCATCGGGTTCTGAGCTATATTGAAAGTATCAGAGCTATATCTTTTCGGTTAGTGATCTAAAATTGGTGCCAAATTCCGTTACTGTATACTATATTTAGCACCAGTAATTTCCCTTGATTTAGACATGGTTGTGACCTATTCGCCATACATATTTAATTTTATTTATTTAAGAAACTCATCAAATCATAATGAAATAGTAAGAATATTGCATTGTATTCGCGTTCTGAGTTTTATTGAAAGTATCAGAGCTATAGCTTATCGGAAAGCGGTCTAAAATTGGATTGCCAAATATCGCGGACAGACAAACAAACAAACAAACAAGAAGTGAAGTTAAGAAAAACGTTGTAATAATAAAAATAGTACCAGTGGAGAAGTGCGCCAAATAGTGAAACGTTTTTTTTTAGTCTTATATAGACTTACCAAATTAATAGAATTGCATTAATATAGTACATGTATACAAAACAATAGAAAGTCAGAATGAGTTATTAATTTTACCCGGTAATGCATTTTAATACAAGCTTATTTAAAAAAAAACGTTAAAAATATGTTTTGACTTGATTTCATGACATCACAGTTTGTGTTGGATAATAGAATGGACGTTAGCCATCGCAGTGATTTGTGCTGGATAATAGAATGGACGTTAGCCATCGCAGTGATTTGTGTTGGATAATAGAATGGACGTTAGCCATCGCAGTGAATTGTGTTGGATAATAGAATGGACGTTAGCCATCGCAGTGATTTGTGCTGGATAATAGAATGGACGTTAGCCATCGCAGTGATTTGTGTTGTATTATAGAATGGACGTTAGCCATCGCAGTGATTTGTGTTGTATTATAGAATGGACGTTAGCCATCGCAGTGATTTGTGTTGTATTATAGAATGGACGTTAGCCATCTCAGTGATTTGTGTTGTATTATAGAATGGACGTTAGCCATCTCAGTGATTTGTGTTGTATTATAGAATGGACGTTAGCCATCTCAGTGATTTGTGTTGTATTATAGGATGGACGTTAGCCATCGCAG
This sequence comes from Bulinus truncatus, assembly GCA_021962125.1. Lineage (NCBI taxonomy): Eukaryota > Metazoa > Mollusca > Gastropoda > Planorbidae > Bulinus > Bulinus truncatus. The sequence goes on along the minus strand of JAGDYQ010000169.1, from coordinate 2,261,706 downwards.
TGATTTGTGTTGTATTATAGAATGGACGTTAGCCATCGCAGTGATTTGTGTTGTATTATAGAATGGACGTTAGCCATCGCAGTGATTTGTGTTGTATTATAGAATGGATGTTAGCCATCGCAGTTATTTGTGCTGTATTATAGAATGGACGTTAGCCATCGCAGTGATTTGTGTTGTATTATAGAATGGACGTTAGCCATCGCAGTGATTTGTGTTGTATTATAGAATGGACGTTAGCCATCGCAGTGATTTGTGTTGTATTATAGAATGGACGTTAGCCATCGTAGTGATTTGTGTTGTATTATAGAATGGACGTTAGCCATCTCAGTGATTTGTGTTGTATTATAGAATGTAGATATGTTGTCCACAGTGATACTGCCTTCTCCCATATTGATCCCTGGGTGAGCGAATTGCTTGAGTACACGAAGACGGTAGGGCCTCTATGTAAGTGGACACTTGCGATTATCTTCATTTGACTTGTCCTGTCGTGACCGAGGAAATGGCCGCGTTTAGAGATTACTTACGATGATATTTCATTAGTCTGGTCGGAGCTCCTGATGACATTGTTCACCACAGGGTCATAGCGAGCACCATCCGGGTTGTTTTAGCTGAGGAAAACCCGTCTCGGTGATTACGTTATAAACTTTCTTGTTTGCCATGGTCAGTTATATTTTAAATGTTAGTTGTGTTGGTCATTAGGCTTCTTAAACTTTTTTTTTTTTGCATGCTCATTTCTATTCTAAACTTAAGTTTTGTCCATGTCATGAATACACTCCAATGTTCATGAGTGGCGAGACCATATTCAATATCTACTTGTAGGCTATATATCTGTCAGCTCGTCTTTTATCATTATTTTTTGCTCACATTCCTCTCTTCAAACACTCACATATAAGAGTGCAATGCTTGTACATTCTCTGCGGTGTTTACCTGTTTTCATTACCGTAAGACATTAGTAAAGCACCAAATGGTTTGGTTATGTGTATATATAATGATGACATACTCAGGTCGACATATTTCAAAATGTTTTTTTTTTCAAATCGAAACAATCATCTTCTGATTGTATCGTGTTTGAAACAATCATCTTCTGATTGTATCGTGTTTGAAACAATCATCTTCTGATTGTATCGTGTTTGAAACAATCATCTTCTGGTTGTATCGTGTTTGAAACAATCATCTTCTGATTGTATCGTGTTTGAAACAATCATCTTCTGATTGTATCGTGTTTGAAACAATCATCTGCTGATTGTATCTTGTTTGAAACAATCATTTTCTGATTGTATCGTTTTTGAAACAATCCTCCTCCACCGAGAATTTTTTTTTCAATTATGAATCGCCTTCGGCTCGACTTTTTATCAAGATAGAAATTGACCCCGGTACTGTTGAAGCGATGAATTGTTGCATTTGATGGTAATGATGGACTCCCCCCCCCCCCCGCAATATTTTGTTATTGTTACTTTGATTTCGCCAGTCTCTCTGTTGAACTCAATTCTAACTGGCCTAACCTGGTGTTTTACCTTATTTTGGCATAGTCATTTTTGTTAGTTTTTTTTTGCTCATATTTATCATGGATATTCTACCGATCACCTATAACTTTTAGTTTAAAAGTAGAAACTAAATATACACATCAGGCATACCTTACCTCTTTAGTCGTTCTGCACGAGAATTTCAAAAAGTATTTTTTCAGTTCTGTGGTAAATACATATTTATACCCGACCTGCTGTCCGATTAAATTTGTAAAAATCGATATTAACGCAAGTTTAATCGAAACAAATTTGTATAGTTTGTATTCAAAACGTGTTTGTCGTGTATACACATGTGGCCCACTACGATTCTTACAGCCAACGTGGCTCTGTTTGTGAGTCTTCTGATACTCACGTTTGTTTCCCTAATATGTTATTACCGTTGTGTGATAAATGTTATTCCATCGAAAGATGCGGGACTTTAAAATATTTGTATCAAATGAAAAAAACCGTAGCGAGACTCACGTTGTCCCCAATCGCGTTCACTCCCGTTATACCTGGAGTCATAGATATATAAGACTAGATCGCTTATGCTTATTTAATAGAGACCGAAAAAGTGTCGTATACGAGGCCCCTACTTTACAAAGAGAAGAGTACAATTCTGTACAGTTCTTTATTTTTTACCAAAAAAGATTTCCTTCCTTTTAATTAAAAAAAAAAATCCCAATTCATGCTAGAGGTTGGCGCTTTTAAAATCTACTGATGTGTCCGAAAAAAATTATATTTGACGGTTAGTAATAATATAATCAAACAGCCGGGTACACAGCACGTAGGCATTTTATTCAAAGTTAATTGAAAAAAAAAAGTTTTTGAAAATTTGTCAAGGAAAACAATGCAAAATGTCTTCTGCTATTTATTTCGGTTACTTAAGGTTTCTATGCGTACTACGTCATCAAGTTATACAGAATTGTACTCTTCTATTTTTAAAGTTATGGTCCGCACAATATATGTCTATGCATAGCCCGTAAGCGATCTAGTCTTATATATCTATGCCTGGAGTAATTAGCAAGAGAGTTATAGTTTCCGGATGTGTTCTCATGAATTGTTACAGTTGCATCAAGTATTAGCATACATGTCTATTCATTTATGAAGATCAGTTTATTCATGCCTGCCAGTTCAAGGTCATCCAGCTGCTATAATTTTGAGTTAACATGACAGTTCCGTCATCCACGTTTTCTTTCTTGGTTGTTCTGATCTGTTCTGATCAGTTCTGATCAGTTCTGATCTGTTCTGATCTGTTCTGATCTGATCAGTTCTGGCCAATGTTTGTTAATAGAATTTTTTTCAAGTAACAGCTTTTGAATCTAATTTACGCATTTTGGTATTGCGTTAAAAATTTAATCGCATAATTTTAATGCGTTCATAGTGCGTTGATGGTCGATGTATACATATCTCAGTCTTGTTAAATATTTGGGTATTTGGGTGACATTCCTGAATTTAAATGCGTCGTCTGTCGTTTAGTCATCTCGTTATGCACACAACCTGACAGTGATCATTTCAGTTCTGGCTACAGTCTTCACAGTTCCCACACTACCAACCAGCGATTCGCAACTCTTTTTGTGGCTGTACTCAAAGGGTGCTTAATTATGTCCGCAGGTACCCCACAATAAAGTTTGCGATTGAATTTAATTATTTCCAGAATGAACGTGCTCACCTTTCTACTGCGATACTTGGGCACGTGGTTTAGTGATGAGTCACTCAGCAAACTGGAGACTCTTGGTTGTTTATTACGAAAACAATATATCTCTGCGCACCTCTGCATAACGTTTCCCGTGTCCTCTGAGGTACGGGTACCACCGGTTGAGAGCCGCGTCTCAAGTCAAACCATTGGTCGAGATGAAGACATAACTCTACGGAACTAAGTTCTGGGTCCAGGCTTGACCAGGAAATAACGTCATCATGGTAGGCCAGTTTTATCTGGCTTGTGGTTTGATCAGGATTACTGCCTGCGTCATTCTCTCAGTCATAAGTACATGATATTTTGAATAAATCCATTTTATGATGGTGCTGCTTCATACAGGATGTGCAGAGGCGTATTGAGGGGTGCGCAAGGGGGGCATCATACCCCGGGCGCTACTCACAAAGGGGCGCCAGATGATATATTTTACATATAATATTATATGGTTTTCGAATGGGGGGGGCGCTGAAAAGGTATTAAAAAGGTATTGTGCCCCGGGTGTGAGTTAAGCTCACTACGGCACTGAGGATGTGGCCAAGATTAATTTAACATAGACATAAGGAGTCAACACGGAGTCATAAACTGACCTGTTCAAACATTTACTGTATACTGTTGTGAATATACGAACTAGAACTTGTGAGACTTTGTAAATCTGTGTGGTGAATGGACTGACCTATGTTACCAGTGCCACATCTGTTATCATATCAACTCGCTCTCTCTCTCTCTCTCTCTCCCCCCCCCCCTCTCCTTCCCTCCGGATCCGATTTACAGTTCTGTCTCTGAAACAACTTTTCAACCGCCAATTAGCGGTTACTGTTGAAGCCCAAAGCTAAATGGTGGGACAAGAATTTCGTGTAGAAGCCTGAAGATCACAATCTGTTTTTGATGTTTTTTGTTTTGGTTTAAATTGATGTATCGGCCATGGGAAAAAAACATGAAGAACTATTCATGCAGCCAGCGCATTTATTAATTAATTATACACCACGAATCAATGAAATGATTCTAAAGTGAACAGTAATGTTGCAAACTGTCTAGATTTATACATCATTACTGTGATAAAATGGTTACGTAACACAACCGATATTACCACTGTAATTAAATAGTTTTCGTAACATTATTTCAATTAATGCTGTAATAAGAGATTTTACGTAATTCAACAGACATTACTACTGTAATTAAATAGTTTTCGTAACACTACGACATTAATCCCCCACAAAAAAAAGAGAATATTAATTAGTTTTGCCAAGGTTGAGTGATTCTGATGTTTTAATTAAATGGATTCATTCGCAGGTAGAAAAAAACAACATATCAGCCTGGAGGCAGATCTCATGGATATTGAGATAAATCTGTGTTACTCTGGGTTGGCCACACACTTTATGTGGAGACATTACAGAGAATGAAATTTTGAGTTAGGATGGTACAGATGGTTAATTTAGGATAGTAGTGTTATACAGTTAGGATGGTATAGTAAGTTTAGGATGGTAGAAAATGTTAATTTAGGATGAAAGAGAAAGCTATGTAATAATGGTAGAGAAAATTGAGTTGAGTTCTGAGTTCATCAGCTTCCAAATGAAGAGAGATAGAGAGTAGCGAGGGATGGACAACTTACCTGTAAATCTCCAATTATCCAAAAAATATATATTATTTCAATATACCGGATCTAGTTTTCTTAAAACAACAACAACAGATAACGCCCATCTTATTTTGAAAATGCCATGACCTATGTAACATGTATATATATATATATATATATATATATATATATATATATATATATATATATATATATATTGCTGGAATCGGAATCGAATGATTTTCAACTTAATTTTTGATTCCGACATCGACTGGTGGTCATTTGTATATACCGTGATAAACACATACACATCATCTGTTAGCGTATAAGTGAAACGTGTCGAGTCACCTAAGTAAAGATGCACTAAAACTTTTAGTTTAGTATGGCATCATTACTTTAATATACATTTGACCGAACCTGTGAAGGAAGTAAAGTAAATGGAGTCACGGCACACGACTGGACTTGTAGTTATAACTGAAAGTTGTGCCCACACAATATAGTTCACCATAAGCTTACAGCCTTCATCATTATTCATATATTGAGGATGGTAAATTATTTTGGTAGACAATCACTATTACAATCCAGTCTTCACCTCCCAATCCGTCGAGTATATTTACTCATGTCGCTGTTATTTATTGCTTATTTAAAATACTTGTTTTTTTTTTGTTAAGGGCACAGGCACACATTTCAGAACAATACAGTTTGTTGTTAACGTCATATCCGGTTATAAATATAATTGCATGGGTTCTCTCTCTATATATTTATGTAGATTCTTGTAGCCTATATATTTGTGTCTGGATGGATATTTACAGATGTGTAGTCTTTTCTGGTATAGAATTATCCATGAGTTGTATTATACTGTTTGACTTTTTTTTTAGTAAATGGGTGGGCAAATACTTTGCACCGCGGTCCACTATGTGTTCTTAAATTTGAAAGAAGGCAAGGACCAAGAGCAGATGGGTGGAGTGTTTATTATGAATAAAACGCCAACGTAATTGTGTGAACTAACGGAGGATGGTGTAGCACGAGCCAAACGGGAAAATTATAGATGCAACTCGTTTGTTTCATTAATAGCCCCCCCCCCCCCTTTCACCAATCACCTGGCAGCGATATTAAAGATGACAGCATTCCGTAATGATTCAAAGACAAGTCGATCGTTTGACGTGAAGAGTGCACCTCGCACTTTGATGTGGTGGGTAGACTAGTACGGGTAGTGGCAGGTTGATAGATAACCTTTGACCCTGGTATGATAGACCCTACCTACCGCTTCCCCGCCCTCCCTCCCTCCCTCCCTCCCTTCACACTTCCACGATGTTGGTTCACTTCCTGTTTAATAATTTTTTTTTTTCATTTGTGGAACACCATATTTTTTACTGTTGTGTTGGATGAATTGTGCCTTGTGGATAGCTTCCATTGTGTTGAATGAACTGTGCCTTATGGATAGCCGTACCTTATGGATAGCCGTACATTATATAAACATCATTCTTGACATCCCCGCCATATACAGCTTTTGTGTTTGTGTGCGTATTCTTGTTTTTTTTTCGCAAATTGCACGTGCGCATTGATGATGTTTTGTATTTCGGTCCTTTCATAGCCCACGTGGATATCTTCTAAAATATAACAAACCCGTCATGTTTGAATTATTGATTATCAAATATCAGATGGTTGGGGGAGCTTACCGATAGCCTTTTGATTTTTGTTTTGAAAGTGCCAATACTTGAGTACATCCAGGGAAAAAAAAAAACAAATACGCCGTCATAACAAAGCAGAAATCTATAATCCATGCTGAACACAACGGCTGTGGCTACAACAGCTGCTGTATCGGTCCACCGCGTGTAATGTGTGTGTGTGTGTGTGTGTGTGAACGATTGCGTTGCTGTTTTCCTAACAGTTCGTTAATGTATGTTTGGAATTAAATTCATCTCAAAGACCAGGCTGCCTGATTCTTGATTTCCCCTCGGCTGCTGAAACGGGAGTTGATGGTAATGGCTGATGTTCATTTTGGTGGCAGCGCATCCCCGATGTATTGACTGGAGCGATTCGTTGGCCAGTAGACTGACTGCTTTTCACATTCAAATGTTACGTCTTCAACCGATATACTAGTATATGTGTGATTGATATGGCACGTCTTCAACCGATATACTAGTATATGTGTGATTGATATGGCACGTCGTCAACCGATATACTAGTATATGTGTGATTGATATGGCACGTCTTCAGCCGATATACTAGTATATGTGTGATTGATATGGCACGTCTTCAGCCGATATACTGGTATATGTGTGATTGATATGGCACGTCTTCAACCGATATACTAGTATATGTGTGATTGATATAGCACGTCTTCAACTGATATACTAGTATATGTGTGATTGATATAGCACGTCTTCAACAGATTGATGTGTGATTGATGTGGCAAGTTTTCAACCAATTCAATATGTGTGATTCATGTGGCACTTCTACAGTTAATATATATGTGTGTAATTGATTTGGCACGTCTACTATTCATATATATATATATGTGTGTGTGTGTGATTGATTTGGCACGTCTACTATTCATATATATATATATATATGTGTGTGTGTGTGTGTGATTGATTTGGCACGTCTACTATTCATATATATATATATATGTGTGTGTGTGTGATTGATTTGGCACGTCTACTATTCATATATATATGTGTGTGTGTGTGTGATTGATTTGGCACGTCTACTATTCATATATATATATGTTTGGAATTAAATTCATCTCAAAGACCAGGCTGCCTGATTCTTGATTTCCCCTCGGCTGCTGAAACGGGAGTTGATGGTAATGGCTGATGTTCATTTTGGTGGCAGCGCATCCCCGATGTATTGACTGGAGCGATTCGTTGGCCAGTAGACTGACTGCTTTTCACATTCAAATGGTACGTCTTCAACCGATATACTAGTATATGTGTGATTGATATGGCACGTCTTCAACCGATATACTAGTATATGTGTGATTGATATGGCACGTCTTCAACCGATATACTAGTATATGTGTGATTGATATGGCACGTCTTCAGCCGATATACTAGTATATGTGTGATTGATATGGCACGTCTTCAGCCGATATACTAGTATATGTGTGATTGATATGGCACGTCTTCAACCGATATACTAGTATATGTGTGATTGATATAGCACGTCTTCAACCGATATACTAGTATATGTGTGATTGATATAGCACGTCTTCAACAGATTGATGTGTGATTGATGTGGCAAGTTTTCAACCAATTCAATATGTGTGATTGATGTGGCACTTCTACAGTTAATATATATGTGTGTGATTGATTTGGCACGTCTACTATTCATATATATATATATATGTGTGTGTGTGTGATTGATTTGGCACGTCTACTATTCATATATATATATATATATGTGTGTGTGTGTGATTGATTTGGCACGTCTACTATTCATATATATATTTGTGTGTGTGTGTGTGTGATTGATTTGGCACGTCTACTATTCATATATATATGTGTGTGTGTGTGATTGATTTGGCACGTCTACTATTCATATATATATATATATATATATATATATATATATATATATATATATACATATGTGTGTGTGATTGATTTGGCGCGTCTTCTATTCATATATATATATATATATATATATATATATATGTGTGTGTGTGTGTGATTGATTTGGCACGTATGGTATTCATATATATATATATATATATATATATATATATATATGTGTGTGTGTGTGATTGATTTGGCACGTCTACTATTCATATATATATATGTGTGTGTGTGTGTGTGTGATTGATTTGGCACGTCTACTATTCATATATATATATATATATATATATATATATATGTGTGTGTGTGTGTGTGATTGATTTGGCACGTCTACTATTCATATATATATATATATATATATATGTGTGTGTGTGTGTGTGATTGATTTGGCACGTCTACTATTCATATATATATATATATACATATATATGTGTGTGTGTGTGTGTGATTGATTTGGCACGTCTACTATTCATATATATATATATATATATATATATATATATATATATATATGTGTGTGATTGATTTGGCACGTCTACTATTCATATATATATATATATGTGTGTGTGTGTGATTGATTTGGCACGTCTACTATTCATATATATATATACATATATATATATGTGTGTGTGTGATTGATTTGGCACGTCTACTATTCATATATATATATATATATATATATGTGTGTGTGTGTGTGATTGATTTGGCACGTCTACTATTCATATATATATATATGTGTATGTGTGTGTGTGTGATTGATTAGGCAACTTTTCATCCCTATGTGTGATCGATATGTTATTTGTCTATCGGTATTTATGTGTGTGTTCGTACATTTCGAACTAAGCTAACTTTACAGAATACATTCAAATTAGTTGATTTTATTGTATCTAAGTAATTTTCTGTAGTTATTAACGTAAACATGTAGTTTTATTTTTTGTTCAATCCATTCTTTGAATCATCAACAGGAACCGGTTTACATGTCCACTGTTTTCTGTTTATGTTTACTGTGAGTTGTGTGTAATGCGATCCCGTGTCTGGATGAAATTAATGTATTTCTCATCCAGCCAACCTTGGCACCCAGATCCTGTCTAGTTACTGATGAGATACTCCACCGAGTTTTATAGACCATGAATAGAGCTAACCTATTTTTCATCCTTCCAGGAAAGTCGTTGTCATGGCAACGGTTATATTTTTTTCCCCTGTAGGTACCAATTTAAAATATATAATTTGAGATTTCAGGAAAATCATGCCTCTCTCTCTTCCCTGTGTCAGGAAATGGGAGGGGGGGGAACTTGGATGGAATACCTCCCCTCTCTCTCGCTCCCCCCCCCCCAGGTCTCCTCTATTTTTCCTCTATCTTTCAATTTACTATCACCGACACATAGCAGGGGGTGGCAATTGGGTTCGCGATGTAAGGTATATTGATGTAGTGGTTTCTGAGGTTTATTCATATAGTGGTTTCTGAGGTTTATTGCTGTAGTTCTTATCTTCATGATTGTATACTCAGTCCCTAATATACACCATATTATCTACATTATTAATGTAATGAATGATTAAATAAATACTCAACAGCTAGTTACAGATGGTTTGGGGGGGGGGTAATTGAACTGTTGGGTTATTGTACAAAAACAGATGGCAGCATCTGTTCAAGTCAGAAATCAGTTCGCGCTCGTTACTTTTAAATTTCACACTATATACCAGGGGGTGGACACGCATGAAGGTGGTGAGAGACACACGCTTGTTTGTTTTATATAACTAAAGATAGTTTAAAGTGCAGACGATAGTCAGTTTACCGACATTTACTGGACAAACGTAATACTATAATAGAGATAATATTATATTAGAGGTAATACTATAATAGAGATAATACTATAATAGAGATAATACTATAATAGAAATACTGGCTTATTGGGATCAGCACATAACCCAGATGTATACAATCCTCTTAGTCCAACTGTGCTGATATGTTATTTGATGACTCTCAAAGAAAAATAACAACAACGCCAGTAAAATAATGACACCAATGTTTCCCCAGTTTCATTTATTTCTGTGATACAGCGGTCTGTTTGTCATTGTAATTTTTTTTTTTGAAAGAAATATATTCAATACTCTTCTTTTTTAAAACCACGTGAGACTTTTTCTGAGGACATTATACCATTGACCACTGTCACTGTTGGATACCTAACGTGTAGCTTAAAGGTATCCTCAAACCAAAGCGAAACGTTCCGCTGCGCTGTTTCTCACGTGAGATTTTTCTAAGCGCGAAAAACCCTAGCTGCACCTCTGCCAAGCGAAAGTGAGCGTCAGCCGACCGGATATAATGATTTTTAAATTTTCTTTTTTTTTTTGTTTGAAGACGTCGGCAGACATTTTCTTCTTATTATACATTTTCTACAGTTATTGTATTTTACAAGTAAAAAGTGAAAAAAAACCCACTTACTTTTTGGTATAATCTGATATAATTCATGTTTCTTTATATAAATGTAAGTCTTATTTGTTTATTTTAAGACATTTATATCAATTTTAACCTTGATTTTCATTTGAGTCGATGTTTCTAGGCAGCCATTTTGGATTGTTTACACTCGCGAAACGCGAAAGAAGCGATGCCGCGAAATTTCTCTGCACCGCCGCGGAAATTATCCGCGAAATTCGCTTTGGTTTGAGGATACCTTAACTTGTGTTCCTACTTGTATACTAATACTCTCTGACCCTGACACCCTCACTGGCATGTCTGTGTATTTAGAAGCATTAATTATTTTTTTGAGTAGCGCCTTATTGATGAAGTTATCACTGACTCTGCAGTTCTCTGTTTTTTTTTATTGATGAAGTTATCACTGACTCTGTAGTTCTCTGTTTTTGTTTTTATTGATGAAGTTATCACTGACTCTGTAGTTCTCTGTTTTTGTTTTTATTAATACTAAGACCTAAACGTCCTGAATATTGAGAAAATGTTACACACGACTTGTGACTTGTGTAGTTTATGCTTGTGTACATAGTTTATACTTGTGTATGTAGTTTATACTTGTGTATGTAGTTTATACTTGTGTATGTAGTTTATGCTTGTGTACATAGTTTATACTTGTATATGTAGTTTACACTTGTGTATGTAGTTTATGTTTGTGTACATAGTTTATACTTGTATATGTAGTGTAAACTTGTGTATGTAGTTTATGCTTGTGTACATAGTTTATTCTTGTATATGTAGTTTATAATTGTGTATATAGTTTATGCTTGTGTATATGGTTTATGCTTGTGTATATAGTTTGTCCACAACCTGACTTTCTTCACTTTCAGTTTGATTATAGTAAACAATTTCTGTTTTTTTCTTTCTCTTCTTCATTACCGTCTTAGTTGTTATGAGTGAAACAGACCAACATATTTTAGTGAAACTATTGCACGTAGCCAGTCGAATACAAACATTTCCCTTCTTCATTATCTTATCAGCAGGGTTGCCATAACTGATATATTTACACTGGTGTATATTTGTGTGTGTGTGTGAGTGTGTGCGTGTGTAAGTGTCGGCGATGGTCATTACTTGCTGGAACACTTGGCACTTTGTGACATCTGAGCGATGTAAACTGTTAAACTTCTCACTTGAACATATACATTGAAACTGTCGGACATGTTCTGACTTTCCCTTGCTCAATGCTTTCTGTTTTTTGTTTTGTTTTTGTTTTGGTTTACTTCGGTCCTGGATCCCATCTCGTCACTGAGTTTATGACGTCACCGACCCTAAGGTCAGATGGTGATGGACTCAACATTTACACGTCAAACTTGTACCAAAGTAAAAAACAAACGACTAAATTACTCAACGTAAGGTCAAATGTACTTTTACAAGTTTAAACAAAAAACAGTAACACTTGTACCGGTTGTACCATACATTCATTGAAACAAACTTCTGTGTAGTGAGATGTACCGGTTGTTCCATGCATTCATTGAAACAAACGTCTGTGTAGTGAGATTGATGGATTTCGTAATTTTGACTCGTCCAGATTTGTGAATGGTAAGTATACACATGCAGTACCTACGTTACTTTTACTCTTGTCTAAATATTAATACATACACTATTCAGTTTTGTTCCCATTGAAGTGAATGTCGTGAGGGTGTAGTGAATTTCGTCAGGGTGGGATGAATGACAGCAGGGTGTGGTGAATGACATCAGGGTGTGGTGAATGACATCAGGGTGTGGTGAATGACATCAGGATGTGGTGAATGTCGTGAGGGTGTGGTGAATGTTGTCAGGGTGTGATGAATGACATCAGGGTGTGATGAATGTCATCAGGGTGTGGTGAATGACATCAGGGTGTGGTGAATGTCGTGAGGGTGTGGTGAATGACGTGAGGGTGTGGTGAATGACGTGAGGGTGTGGTGAATGACATCAGGGTGTGGTAAATGACATCAGGGTATGGTGAATGACATCAGGGTGTGGTGTCAGGGTGAGATGAATGACATCAGGGTGTGGTGAATGTCATCTGGGTGTGATGAATGACATCTGGGTGTGGTGAATGACATCAGGGTGTGGTGAATGTCGTCAGGGTGTGGTGAATGACATCAAGGTGTGGTGAATGACATCAGGGTGTGGTGAATGTCGTCAGGGTGTGTTGAATGATGGTCACGAAATAGTGAAGGCTAAGGCAATCATGATCTGTATTATTATGTCAGTCATGTCGCGTTACTGAATCATTTCTTGAGTATTGTGATAGTGACATTAGCCAGTGTGTTGATTAGATTGCATTCATTCATTAATAATGTTTTTTGTTAAATGACCTTTGGACGACTATTGATCCCTGTGTGTGAGAGGTCACGGTATAGTGATTAGTTGTGCACTAAAACAAACCCCTGTCTATATGCAGGCACGACGAGAGGGGGGCAGGGGGTCATTGCCAGGGAGCCCGCATCCGTAAGGGGGCCCGGCCGCCCCGACCATGTCAATTTTTTCACGACTTATTGTTTATTAAGGGGCCCGCAATGATGTCCTGCCCTGGGGCCCGTGTTGACTCTCGGCGCCACTGTCTATATGTAAACAAAAAATAATAACGACTGTTCAGGTAATGACTTATTTAATTAGTTTACTTGTCAATGGGCGTTTATTCATTTCACGTCCATCCAACCATACTGTGCATCTTGTATCCACAATGGTGAAATCTATTTATCATGAAGCTAAATTTAACTGCTACAAAAACATATATATATATATAATGTTGACAATGTGGAACAAAATAGCACCCATAGGCACATCACTGCAAGCTTTCCTTGTATACACTTATATAAGTGAATAAAGTCATTTACATCGAGACTGGAGGCAGTTATTGTATTGGAGTTGATCCTCGAGCACACAATAACTGAACATGTTCCAAGTAACAGATTATGTCTTTAAGAGAGTTGTTCTTGCATAAAGTCAAACTATGGAGAATGCCTAGTGCCTTCTCCCTCCCCACTTACTAAACGCCTACTTACTAGAATACCTTCTTGTTCAATAGAGTGCATTGAAATCATTTTTTGTTTTTGTTTTTGACATGATAAATATTTTCGCCATAAGTTCACCCCCCCCCTCCCTTCAAGAAATCATTGACAAGTCTCTCAAAAAACAAACAAACCGAGAAGTGCCCGTGATGTCTAACAAACAAACCGAGAAGTGCCCGTGATGTCTAACAAACAAACCGAGAAGTGCCCGTGATGTCTAACAAACAAATTCAATTTATGACACATACCCCCCCTCCCCCCTTCCCCCCCCAAAAAAAATCCACTTATATTTCTATTCAAGTGTTCACTACTCTGGTATATTTCACAATTCTAATTCTGTTTTTTTGTTATTTTAGTTTTGAGTTCTTCCTACACTTCTAGAACACAAGTCAAACCGATTTAGTCCATATTTTGTTTTTTAATATTTGAATGAAACTGTACTTGTGCCGAAACGTTCATTATACTCAGTGCTGGATTGTAATGCACTCATTACTACACTCATTTATTAATTACTCTCTACATCACCCACGCTTTATTCTACCAGTGATCAATTGATTTATATTTACTTTTTAGTCCAATTTTATATTATTTTTCAAAAAGCGTGGTTTTTTAAAATCTTTACCGTGTCATCCTGTATTGTAAACTTGGCTTCGATTGGTTGATATAGGGGAGATAGTACCCCCCATAGATATATAAGACTAGATCGCTTACGGACTATGTAAACGTGTTATATGGTCGGTCCCCGAATACAATGAGTATAACCTATTTATTTTTACATATTCTTTGCAACTATGATGACGTAGTACGGAAGTACGCATAGATTGCATAAACAAATAGCAAAAAAAAAAAAAAGAAATTTACTCTTCTCTTTTTGAAGTTAGGGTCCGCACATAAAACACTTTTTCAGTCTCTGTTAAATAAGCATAAGCGATCTAGTCTATATATCTATGGTACCCCCCCCCCCTCCCCCCAACATCCTCGGCTAAAAATAGTCTGGGGAATTTCAAAATTTTAGTCTCACTCAAGGGGAGTTAACTCGCAAGCTCGGCTAAAAATAGACTGGGGAATTCCAAAACTGGAAATCTAAACACAACAAGGATTTCTTATCATATCGCAGGTAGCAAGCAGCCAGCGCCAGCAGGTTTTTCAACTATTTAGCATATAAAATACTTGTTTGTGGAAGATACTTGGTTTACAAGAAACCGAAACGCGGTCACAGCTAATCATTGCGAGGCTCTGTCTGGGTACATAAAAATAAAAGGCTAGTTAGAGCACGATGGAACTAGATTTGATGCGCCTAATTATTGAATATTGTATTGTCAACGGAAGTAAGCAAGTATGCAACATTTCAAAGAAATCTATAATACAAATTTTACATCATATGTTCCGGTTTCCGTCTGTCATCGCCTACTTCCGTCTGTCATCGCTACTTCCGTCTGTCATCCAACATGGCGGCATAAACAATTCAAAGATGGCAGAAACATTTACTGTTTTCTTCTTAACATGCATAATCCGGCTTTCAACTGGCCAGCCGAGTAAGAATAGTCTCCTACATGGCTGCCAGAATTGACATTGGACCAGCCATATGTTTAGTGCCGAGGTGACAAAACACCGCACACTAACATACGGCAGGTAAGATCATGAATGCCAAATGGCAATCTCAATGCAATACGGTTTTCAACCGCCTCAATCATTACCAAAGGGCAAGAAGCGATCTTAGGAGAAGTAACACAAAATCATGCCAAAATATTCTGTGATACTCTCTGAAACAAAATTTAAAACAAAAAGTGGTTTCAAAGGCCTATCTATATCTCACAGTAACGTAATAAATCTATGGTGTTCAATTAGTTATTAAATGAGAAGCGATCGTAAAAGAAATATTTACAGAAATCGTTCAATTAATATTCTGTGTTATGTTCCACAATCTCAATTTTAAACCAAAATTATGGATACCTAAATATAATGTAATATTTATATTGTTTAAATTGTTATTATTTCTAAAATATGTCTATTTCTAATGTACAATTATTTCCCTTTATTACTAACCTTATATACGTCACTCTTTTTTTTCATTTTTTGACTATTACGTCACATGAATGAAATGAATAAGGGTTGAGTTTGAGTAGCGCCGTACACAACGTTTACAATGCAAACTAATCATTTATGATGGGGACTTCACACAGAGGGTGTATGGAGGGGGCCCAGTTTGAGGAGGGCCCCCAAAATATTTTTTAAACTAAATATATATTAAGTACATTATCTCATGTCAAAATGTAGTGGCTCCCGAAGATGCCTAAAATCCCTTGGTTCGGCATTGGCTTCACAGAACTATAATGTTGAAAGCTTTGATATGTCTTTCTTTTTTAAGAGGCCTTATGTTTTCTGCGTCTGCGGCCTCAACTGCATTGATTGAATACTATGTTTTTAATTGAAGGTCAGCTAAAGCTACACAACGATTCTTTCTTCTCGGGACCAAGCTTGAGAAGCGTCAAAAATTATCTCATGCCAAAATGCAGGGGCAGCCCCCAAAGAGGCCAAGCCACCGGGCCCGTAAATCCCTAGGTTCTGCACTGCCGGGTCGGCAATTTTTCTTAGTTAATTGTACTATGCTACAATGTAAAACAGTAAATAAACCACCTGTTAAACATGTAGCGTTTTGCTTAACACAAGCACTCACTCACGTCTCTCTTTTTTTTTTAAATACGCCATGTTGAACATCATAAAACATTAAATGAATAACTGTTTGGAAAGGAGTCCATTAAAATATTATGAAGGAATATGATTTTAAGAGTTGTTGTTTATGTCTACCCATAGTGAGGATTATTTTTTTTGGGAGGAACTATTTAACATATGAATTTTATTTGATGTATTATTAGGTGTCCATATTCTCAAATGTATTTTGGCTACAATAATCTGTTCATGTCCTTGGGGCCACTGCAAGTATATAGACCAGAGATGAGCGGACAGCGGACGCGTCCGCTTGCGGACGCAGTTCCGCAGACTTTTCCGAATCAGCGGACTGACAGCGGATGCTTCGTATGGTTAAGTTGCGGACTCGCGGACTGACGCGGATCTTCTTTAGCGTTACCATAAAAAATTTCAAGTCATTTAAACAGCTAAATTTCAGCAATGCGGACTGACTGCGGACCAATGTTGTAAGATTCTGCGGACGCGGACGCGGATCATTGATAGAAATCCGCGGACGGACGCGGACGCTAAATTTCAAGATCCGCACACCTCTGATATAGACTGAACGTTAACGCGCTAAAATATATATCACCATTTTCAACTCCAACTGTGTGCCTACTCGCCGGTCCGGGTACCGGGCCTTTGATAACTAGTCGCGTGATGTAAAAATTGATTCCAAAATTCCATTTAGACATACAAACAAAGAGAGCGTCCTAAGAAAAAGCGTATAATAAAAACTTCTTCCTTGACTTTTAAATTGGTAATAAAGCAGAAGTTTTACAGTAAGATACAATGGGGACAGTATTGTGGACAGTCAACTTAATCGGAATCCAAACAGGTCAACTTTGTCGTCTTTAGTTATAAATTATTCTATTGTTTCTTGTTTGTTCGTTTTTGCTTTAGTTTTACATTGGTGTGGTCTTTTAAATGCTGCAATAAATATATCTTTGAATTATTGTGTGCATTCAACACAGTTGCACCTTTCATATCCCCATTTGAGGCTGTTAAAATCAAGAATGAGGTTTTGAAAGCACGCACAGTTTATCACAGTGACCGCTGTCAACTAAACTAAACAACTTTACAATCTCGATCTACCCACAGTGGATCTACCCACAGTGGATCTACCCACAGTGGATCTACCGTGTATCCCCGAAACTTAATGGGACCTGTATCATGTATTTTGTTGATTTCAAGTGAAATTCGAATTAGGTTCTTATTTTTAAGATGCATCTTTTTGTCATCTCCAATAATTAACATGTAAAAATACCCAAGGTTCTAGAATCTCATTTGCATTTCGATTTATTAAAACTTGTATTCCAGTACCAGATTTTATTCTAAGTCAAATCATAACATAATTACTTGTGATGTTGACATCTTTTTAAAAGATGCGAGACGATGTCCAGCAGTAATCCAACACTAGGTAAAGAAATGCGTGTACCATAGGGCATCACTATCTGAATTATGGCAAATGTTTTGGTGTGAAGTTTGAATTGCGACAATCAAAATCATGGCTTTGAAAACATTCAGTGGTGTCCCCTCTTCCAATGATGCTTCAAGCAATTATCTATAAATAGATAATCCTGGACTGATTTTATTGTTTACATTCAAATAACGAGAATTGCCCCTGGCTGGTGAGTTCACTAAAATGTTCATCGATTATTTATAGCCTACAAGTGGAAATAAACGATTGTTACATTTCTTGACATCACATCATTAGATTAGATGTATACAGCGTGCTTTTCTTTAAAGGCTCCATAGTCCGTTAAAAACATCCAGGCAAAAAAACAACATTTGTTAATGTGCCTACCACACCCACCATCGTGGCGTCGTGTATCCTGTCACACACGGTATAGGATGCAGGGCTCCACCTACAAGTTCAAAGATCTGACACATTCAGCGGCTTTATATTATGATCTGGCTGGAACTGTACATTTTATTTCTAGATGGTGTTGATGGTGTGAATATTTGTTATCTGTTGCTGGGACATCTCTCTCTCTCTCTCTCTCTCTCTCCCTCCCCTCCAGCTGGCCTTTAATGATAGTTTTTAGGTTTTATTTTTTTTAGATTCGGTTTCCTCACTCTATTTTGGTTTTAAATTCTGGTCAATAAATTTTTTTTAAATATCATAGCTACACAGCTTTGTAAAGAATAGCTTGCCATTTGTTAAGCCAGTACTGGGCGACATTTCGTCCTATAGAGTACTAGGCACTACTAGGCGACAGTTTGACCTTATGGAGTACCAGGGGACAGTTTGGCCTATAGTAGTTACAATCCATTGAATGTTCTGCTTTCATCAAGGAGTTTTATTCTACAGGCAATGTTCTATCAAATAATAAATATATCTGCCACAACTGAATGTAAATAAATGGTACCCTGTTATTATTCACTCACGGTCCTACTTAATGTAAAGTGGTCTGCTATCCCAATACATTTTACAATGACTGTGTAAAGTGGTCTGCTATCCCAATACATTTTACAATGACTGTGTAAAGTGGTCTGCTATCCCAATACATTTTACAATACCTTCCGTTAGTTACCATTATACTGGTATAATCCAATGTATTGACACAATTGGTGAAAATAAGGCATTTGAGACGTTAAAAACTAGACATCTACATACGTGCATATAATACATAACATAACATACATATATTACATATATAATACATAACATATATATATATATAATGTAGTATATTATAAACTCCGTTCTAGTGAAAGTCAAATGGTCCATGGACGAGTGTATTTCTTCAAGTTTTAGAAATAAAAAACCCATCAGGCGGCCGTATAGATAACCCCATTTATGGGTTGAGATCCACTGATCTAAATAATTTAGAACCAAATTGATCAGAATTTATCGCATGAGTTGGCACAGTTTTATTTCCAGTCACATCTTGTAATAGAGGTAATAATGCATTTTTGAGCTGGGTAACTCCATTACAGATTTTTTTTTTATGTTACTGTTTTTGTCTGCCCTTGTTAGATTTGTCTTCCTTAGCACGTGCAGCAGAGATTCTGTCCCCTTAGATGTCATTTGCGCTAGGCGTTAATAAATTATTGATGCTTGCTGGTCACGTGACGATGTGCTCCCAAATAAAACTATAACAACAAATCAGTGTGAACATAGTCTCTGTCATCGATAATGTAAATCGAGTATATAGTCTCTGTCATCGATAATGTAAAGCGAGTAGATCACATTAAAAATTGTATTGGTCAGGGCGATTCCATTTATGAAGTTTTATTCTCTAAACCACCGGAGGTCGGCATCCGGTGATCCGCGGACCATTAGTGGTCAACGAGATAATCTTGCTGGCCTGCAAAATACAAGCTATCACGCAACTAAGCAAAAAACGATTTTTGAAATTTAAGTCCTTAGTGGAGATTATAATATATATTATTTATTTTTTAGATGCACATTCGTAATCATACACACACACACACATAGATACATTTTGTACGGGACTAAAATTGATAAATTTATTGTTCAATGGAATAAAAAAATCTCGAATTTAGTTGTTCGCTGGAATGAAATTTATGAATTTAGTTGTCTGTGTTAATACAAGTTTTGTAAGGGCCTAAACGCTTCATACAGTAAACTAAGTGTTAAGTTCCATTAGTTCTTGGGGTATATACTCCTCATCAAACCTACGCTTTGTTGTATCTTAAAACCTATTTATTTTAAAACTCTGAATGTTTGCTATTCACATCAGTTTTGATCTGTTGAAATGAAACAAACGATTAAGTTTGACTAAGACTTTCAGGCTACACACCAAGTCATGATTTTGTTATTGTTTCCGTGGAGACAGGTCTCTGCACTTTTGTTTAGATAATAAATCTTTCAGAGCGCGTACTTTTATTTTTTCAAGTTGGAAACTTTAATCTGAATGGGGCTGAGTTTTTGTTATTTATATGTTGTCACAAACACATTGAGAATGAACATTTCAAATCAGTCTTGGTGGCGACGAGGGACGGATGGCCGAGCGGTGTAGAGCGTCCAACTGTTGACCTGACCGGGTTCGATCCTCTTTGAAGGTCGTGGTGAAAGTTGGTTTAAGGTTGACTTACTCAACTTTAACTGCGTACCTGACTTACTCAACTTTAACTGTGTACCTGACTTACTCAACTTTAACTGCGTACCTGACTTACTCAACTTTAACTGCGTACCTGACTTACTCAACTTTAACTGCGTACCTGACTTACTCAACTTTAACTCTGTACCTGACTTACTCAACTTTAACTGCGTACCTGACTTACTCAACTTTAACTGCGTACCTGACTTACTCAACTTTAACTGTGTACCTGACTTACTCAACTTTAACTGTGTACCTGACTTACTCAACTTTAACTGTGTACCTGACTTACTCAACTTTAACTCTGTACCTGACTTACTCAACTTTAACTGTGTACCTGACTTACTCAACTTTAACTGCGTACCTGACTTACTCAACTTTAACTGTGTACCTGACTTACTCAACTTTAACTACGTACCTGACTTACTCAATTTTAACTCTGTACCTGACTTACTCAACTTTAACTGTGTACCTGACTTACTCAACTTTAACTGCGTACCTGACTTACTCAACTTTAACTGCGTACCTGACTTACTCAACTTTAACTCTGTACCTGACTTACTCAACTTTAACTGCGTACCTGACTTACTCAACTTTAACTGTGTACCTGACTTACTCAACTTTAACTGCGTACCTGACTTACTCAACTTTAACTGCGTGCCTGGCTTTCGTTTGGGAAGTAAAGTCGGCCAGACTATATCCTACCCACAAAGGCATCTAAATTATTCTAAATGGTAACAGAGGAATTCTACAGTTCAGCTGTCCCGAAGGCCCCTTTAAGGTCAAGGGAACTTTACTTTCTTTGTAGAAACAGATCTATGCAGCGAGTTCAATGACTATACAAACACAAATGACATCCCCGAGACTGGAGCACATTGAACATGGCTGGCGGGATATGACATCCCCGAGACTGGAGCACATTGAACATGGCTGGCGGGATATGACATCCCCGAGACTGGAGCACATCGAACATGGCTGGCGGGATATGACATCCCCGAGACTGAAGCACATTGAACATGGCTGGCGGGATATAACATCCCCGAGACTGAAGCACATTGAACATGGCTGGCGGGATATGACATCCCCGAGAGTGAAGCACATTGAACATGGCTGGCAGGATATGACATCTCCGAGACTGGAGCACATTGAACATGGCTGGCGGGATATGACATCCCCGAGACTGAAGCACATTGAACATGGCTGGCGGGATATGACATCCCCGAGACTGGAGCACATTGAACATGGCTGGCGGGATAAGGCATCCCCGAGACTGGAGCACGTTGAACATGGCTGGCGGGATAAGACATCTCCGAGACTAGAGCACATTGAACATGGCTGGCGGTATATGACAACCCCGAGACTGGAGCACTTTGAACATGGCTGGCGGGATATGACATCCCCGAGACTGAAGCACATTGAACATGGCTGGCGGGATAAGACATCTCCGAGACTGGAGCACATTGAACATGGCTGGCGGGATAAGACATCTCCGAGACTGGAGCACATTGAACATGGCTGGCGGGATATGACATCCCCGAGACTGGAGCACATTGAACATGGCTGGCGGGATAAGACATCCCCGAGACTGGAGCACATTGAACATGGCTGGCGGGATAAGACACCCCCCAGACTGGAGCACATTGAACATGGCTGGCGGGATAAGACATCTCCGAGACTAAAGCACATTGAACATGGCTGGCGGGATATGACATCCCCGAGACTGGAGCACATTGAACATGGCTGGCGGGATAAGACATCCCCGAGACTGGAGCACATTGAACATGGCTGGCGGGATAAGACATCCCCAACAACCATAAGTCCTAGACCCATGATGTATATATCATTTTGTAGGTCTTGGCCTGTCAAGAAATGACTTTTTTTCATTTCGCGATCTGACCTCTCAGGGCCGTAAAAGGGGCCTTAGTATTGTTTTTTACTATATAAGCTATATTAATAAAGGAGCGCTATATCTCAGCAACTATAAGTCCTAGACCCATGATGTATATATCATTTTGTAGGTCTTGGCCTGCCATGTGTACATCAAAAGTTCATTTCGCGATAGGACCTCTGAGGGCCGGGCTTCAGAGCTCCTAAGGGGCTTATATATTATATATACACCTTGTACGTTCAATAACCCGTTCATTTGGTGCGAAATACTGCAGCACGTAGTTTCACCAAGATTTATTAAGAAACTCATCAAATGAAATAGTAAGATTGTGTTCTGAGTTTAATTGAAAGTATGAGAGCTATGCAACAATTGACGGAGTTTTCGGACGATTAAATGACTATAATTTAGAATGTTTTCAATTATGAGTCCTATTTCAGTAACCACAAACCACTTGTAGTTAGATTTAAGAGACAATAATTTTTTTTCAAATATAAAGAAACGTCTTAATAATTTTTTTTACAAATATATGCATAACACAATTGAATTTATAAACATTTCCAAAATTTACAAATATTTACTGAAAGCTAACAAACGTACTGATACATAACACGAAAATGCGCTAACACGTCCTGTGTCCAGAATGGAACAGGCTTAATTGCTTGTTTTGTTACATATACATATTTCTAAAGATTAAATATTTATATTATGCTTGAGATGTCACCAACCTAGTTCATGTTTAACCACGCATTATATAGCATTAAAAAAAATTCGTTTTATAAATTTTAACCAAATTTTACCATTTTTCGGCACAAAGCAATAAATACTTATATTTTTCAGCGCATTTTCCCTTCATACAACAAACCAGATGCAAACCCAAATGGATTTAGTTTTAGGATTACGTGTTTTTATATTTAAACAGAGAATGTAACATGTCGTGTGTGTTGGATCATCTGATCACTAACTAGTCATTTATATTTCTTATGCCTGAAAACATTTCGCCTAACTGGTAGATGGACGATATCTCTATCCCTGATTGCAGTGGTAGCTAATACATTAGGTCTTTGAATCTAACGATTTTTTTTCTTCTTCAGCTGACAAATTATTAGTGAGTTTGGTTTAGCTCTTCTCATGCGTGTAATATCGAACCAAGTATATAGGTCATTGAATTTATTGTTCATTTAAAAAAAATATAAATCTGCATGAGTTGATGATTGAACAGATTAGTCACCATTTTTTCCTTGTGTTTTTTTTTCCCATTGAGGACCTGCAAGACACAGCGTACAAAACTAATACGTTGTAGTCACTTATATAGACTAGATCATTGATGGAGATCTTATATCCAACATTAGTGTTATTTGTAAGACAGCATACAAAACTAATACGTTGTAGTCACTTATATAGACTAGATCATTGATGGAGATCTTATATCCAACATTAGTGTTATTTGTAAGACACAGCGTACAAAACTAATACGTTGTAGTCACTTATATAGACTAGATCATTGATGGAGATCTTATATCCAACATTAGTGTTATTTGTAAGACACAGCATACAAAACTATTACGTTGAAGTCACTTATATAGACTAGTTCATTGATGGAGATCTTATATCCAACATTAGTGTTATTTGTAAGACACAACGTACAAAACTAATACGTTGTAGTCACTTATATAGACTAGATCATTGATGGAGATCTTATATCCAACATTAGTGTTATTTGTATTCTACCTGATATTTTTATATGAAAGCTGTATGAATTTTGATTTTAGAGTACGATTCTATTGAGGCTAGTTATTGCTGTCACATCTCGAACCTGTAAATAGACCAAATAGATGTTATGTCTGTGGGATTTAGATGCTATAAATATGTTTATTTGTACAGATCAAATATATTTCACGTATGTGATTTTATATATAGAAAATAGATGTCTGGCCTGTAATAGTCCACAGACTAAATAGATCCCAGTTCTATTTATATCCCAAACACACCATATTGACTGGTCTTGACATTCAAAAATATATTATTTCACACCTTATTTACCGTTTTTCTTTATACCTGATAAAGAAGCTTTCATACTTGGGTTCAGGAGAAGACTTGAGTCTGTTGAATAGAATTCAATATTCCACTGTAAGCTGGTCCTCCTACCACAGACCTGTCTGGCCTTTCACCGCCAATCAACAACCTTATGAAACCATCTAACGACTGAAGACCTTTTGTAATAAAGCTCATACCTACAGAAAACAGGAAGGGGATAAATTGTTATAAAAAATGTTGAGACGATAACGGAAGTGGTCCGGATGAAGGTCAGAAAGAAAATCAATAAAGCAATAAAGATTTGGATATTACAGATGGGATGGGTTAGGGCGTCCTTATGAACATGGACAAAAAATGGACCTGCAATTGATCTGTGTGTGTGGGGTGGAACAGTATAGATCCTAACATAGGTTTCGTCTACTTGTTATCAGGTGACTGGTATAACATGACCATGTCTTAACCCTGACTATATTTATTGTTCCCACAAACACATTGGATGGTTGTTCCAATCGTTGAGATGTAACATTAATGTCATGAGGTCTAAACCTTGTCTTCAGGCAGGCATTACACACACAAACACACTGATATGCTTCTCTATGTATTGGCATCAACTCTAATTAAAGTGTTACAGACACATGGGAGTTTTTATCAGTTCAGATAAGACGTTATAAGTTGAAGCCATCATATTGATTGGAACATAACATTTTTTTTTTAAATAAGTGAAGCGACAAGAAAGCAGCACACAACATTAGCTCAGACACACAACTTAAGCTCAGACACACAACATAAGCTCAGATAAACAAATTAACAATATAAGCTCAGACACACAACTTAGTCTCGGACACACAGGACTCTAAACGCTTCATACAGTAAAGTAAGTAAAGTTCCATTAGTTCTTGGGGCCACAGCCTAATAACGGATTGTTTAGCTAGTATAACCACCAAACGCTTCATTTATATTTATATGAATATATATATAAATATATTGAAATAAATAAATGAATATATATATATATATATATATATATATATATATATATATACTTATAAGAGGCATTTGCTGTCTGTCTGTCTGTCTGTCTGTTCCCTTATAACTCAAGATCCAGACAATCAATTAACGTGAAATTTGTTACACATACACACAATTACATGGGGAAGGTTATAGGACAGGTTTCGTTTCATCTCGATGGGTAGTTTAATTGTAATTAATTTTTTTTTATTTTAGTATTTTACTATATTAAAGTAATCTCGACGGCGCCATAAATAAAATTCCTCTGTGACGTCATTTCCCGATAATCGAATAGAACTTGCGCGCTGGTGCTGTATTGTGCCTTTGTGCTGCGAAGAATTGTTGATGTTTTTTCATGCTCTCTGATTTGTACAGTTTGGGGAAGGTAAAGAAAGGAATGAAGAAGGATTTTAGAAGAAGTGTGAAGCCATAATAATAAGTATATATATATATATATATATATATATATATATATATATATATATATATATATATATATTAGGGCTGCTGATTAAACTGCGTTAATTTGCGATTAACGCGTCAAAAAAAATTTGCGATTAAATTTTTTAACGCAACACCATTAATGCGTTAATTTGACCAAAATATTGCAAGTTCAAGAAATCAATAAATAACAGTATTTCACTAAACAAATTTGAAGTTAAGGTTTATTCACTTATTAAGTAGATCTATCACCCCACCCTGTCGCAATCCGCATACACCCTCTACCCCAGAAATGTCGACAAAATCCCCACTTGTAATATAATTGAAGATGTTTTTGTTATATAGCGGCAGCCCTTCGACAAGTAAACCTCCTGCTCCATTCCCGGTCGATGTAAAAAGAGAAAAGTTTCATTCACTAGTTTACATTATATACTGTAGTGTATTATTGAAGTCAACTTGAAGGTAAAAAAAAAATTAAGTGTATAATGAGCCAGGTTAAAACTAGATCAAAATAACGAGATGCTAGACATTTTGTATCATCATTTTTTGCGCAAATTTTTTTTATCGCATTTTGATAATTTATAATACAGCATTAGGCCTGTTACGTCTGCAACAGCTGCACTAATAGTTTCATATATATGACACCTGTCAATCAAGGTCTAGAATTTTTTCAGAATTTTTGTGACACTGTGCTAAATTTAATATTTTATATCGGGCTGTTTTTTTAACTGCTATTAAAGCGTAATTAATGCGTTAAACATATGCGATTACATTTTTAACGCAAACACCTAAATGCGTTAAATTTTAGCCAAATGTTGTCATTTCAGTAATCAGTAAATAATCCAATTCTATAACCATAACTAGATCAAACAAGATTTTAAAAAAAGAAAAAAAAAATTCACCGAATACAGAAACTGTCACGCTTACATAAAATCATAGCAGCTACATGACCTTGAAACAATAGGATTGTCTTTTCTTAATAATAATTATGACACTCAATGATACCATTAGTGAAGATCTTGTTGATTGACAGGTGCCATGATTTGGAAAAATGGGACAGAGGGGGTACGGTACGGTTGGTAGTAACGTCATCTTTGTGGGGAGAGAAGCTGCTAAGAGTGTCAAAAATCTAACAGGGTGGGAAAGGGGGGGATAAAAAAAATGCGTTAATAATAAGTGAGCAAGCAAATACTTTCTGACTATACTATTATTTTATGAAGGAAAAGGCACATATGAGATATAAATGACGTGTGTATTTTGTTTTGGAATGGGAAGTGAAGGGGGTAAGTCCGGTAGTGGAGGGTTGGGTAAACAAGACATACGTGGGGGCAAATTGTAGCAAAATATGACAGGGATAGAGAGGAGAGAGGTTGAAATACGTCATTAGCTCGGAACCTATGGTACGAGAAAAACACTTGTTTGGCAATGTTGTGGATTAAAAAAAAAAATAACTCGCATCACTTGACGTGATTGATACATGTCAATAAACTGGTCTCAATAACTAATTCAAATCTGTTACAATTAATTATACCTCTTTCGTAAATTAATCTGAATTGCTTATTATACCAATTTTATGCTATGAATAGAAACAAAATGTTATATTGTGTCGATTAAAAAATGCGTTAATTTGCGATTAAAAATTTTAATCATGCGTTAATTGCGATCAATTTTTTTAATCGAACAGCAGCTCTAATATATATATATATATATATATATATATATATATATATATATATATATATATATATAGAGAGAGAGAGAGAGAGAGAGTGAGGGAGGGAGGGAGGGAGAGAGAGATAAAGAGAGAAAGAGAGGGGACAGGGGGAAGAGAGGGGGAAAGGGGTGGACAGGGGAGAGAAGGAGGGTGAGAGAGGGAGATGGGAGAGGGAGCAGGGGGAGAGGGAGAGAGAAAAGAAGGGAGGGAGAGAGGGGGTAGGGAGGGAGATAGAGGGGAGGGAGGGAAAGAGAGGGAGGGAGAGGGAATGAGGGAGGGATGAATGGGGAGTGAGAGAGATGGGAGAGAGGGAGGGAGGGAGAAAGGGAGTGAGGGGGGAGGGAGAGAGAGGAAGAGGGGGAGAGAGGGAGACGGGAGAGGGAGGGAGGGAGGGAAAGAGGGGGTAGGGAGAGAGAGAGGATGGGAGAAATGGGAGGGAGTGAGAGATAAAGAGAGAGAGGGGGCAGGGAGGGAGAGAGGGGGAGGAGGAAGGGAGGAAGGTGGAGAGAGGGGGGACGGGGGTGAGAGAAGAAGGGAGGGAGGGGTAAGGAGGGAGAGGGGGGAGGGAGAAAACAAAAGGTAAACAGAAAACCTTATTTTAAACCCTGGCAAAGCCGGGTACTTGCAACTAGTATATATATATATATACACATATACATACACACAATTAGTATTTAAACTCATACTAGCTTAACCCGTGATATGGATTTGGCTTAAAACGCTTCAATTATTATCATTATGGAGTTAATTATTCACCAATTTTCATAGTATTATTGTTCATGAGTCATAGGAAAACGTTTATTTACAATTGGCTGTTTTTTTTTACTTTACTGACATAATGATTCTCATTCACCATCGTTACTAATGACACGCCTCATAACATTAATCAACTCTCCCCATCCTAGGGCTCAACGTAAACCACGAAAGCAAGCTTGCTAACCAATAACATAGGGCTTCATTACGTCCCATATACATTCCAGATTCATGACAAACAGTACCGTATGTTCAATGCCCACCTTATGGTTTTGGAGATGTTCCATTTGGTTAGGGTTAACTGGAATTGAAAAACCGGTACATAATATAATTAAACTTTGCCAGCTCGAGATCAGGGTGCCCTCACTTTGATCTATATATAGATGGTTAGGATATCACGTGGTTTGATGCCATTGAGATGCCCGGCATTTCTCGCACATCAAATAATCCTGTAACATTCTATTGGACGATTTGAATCTGCTCAATATGTTTTTATTGCATCACAGAACCAACAAGAAATAGTTGATAATAGATCTGAAATATTTCTGTACTGAGAGTCAAAAGTGCAGTATTAGCCTGCCTATACATACATACACACACACACACACACACACACATACACACATACACACACACACATATATATATATATATATATATATATATATATATATATATATATCACTGTTGTGCCTTCTGGTTGCTAAGAATGGCATCATTTTCAACAACACGGTCGGCTACTACTCACCTTGGCTAAACTGTGAGAACAACACACGATTTAATCATTGCATTCACCCCCCCCCAACTACTCTGTGTAGTCTACCCCGCTATTTACCCTAAATTTCTTCTCGCCTATTACGTCATAGTGTGTTGCTATTTAACGATAAAACATAACAATCAACAGACCACATAATGCCATACCTGTGTATGATGAGCTGGCTGCATGCTCACTGCGACATCGTACCTATTCTCCACCTAGAATTTGGTGTGAACTTCGGGGGGAGGGGTATGGAATCGTATTTCTACACGAATTACCACTGTAAAGTTTTATTTATATATATCTCAGTAGACGTTACCCCATATGTTTTATATGAATGCCCATAATTGTGCAGCTGGTTCACTTTATTAAAAACCTGATGTCAGATTATGAAAACTCAAATGTTAATTTGTATTGTTTCTGGGACTGGCTCACTCTCTCAGTCCTCACTTCCAGCGCTATGTGTTTGTAGTTTGTGTGATGCACCAATCTTCCATTGATTGTTCACTTCCAGTTCTGTTCGTTTATAGATTGTATGATCCACCAATCATCTAGTGATAGTTCACTTTCAGCGCTGTTTGTTATAGATTGTGTGATCAACACCATCACCATCCTATGACTTATTATTGAACACAGCCTTACATCTCTCTGCTTGACGTCCCATTCCATTATTTACTTGTTAGTGACTCGACTTAACTGTCCCCATCCATCACACAGTCCACCATTACCCAGACGGACGCCGCCCCGCGGTACTCTGAAAGACTTAATTCCAACCTCCTGACTTCTGTTATCTCTGGCACTTGCCACGTTCACGGTCGGTTCTGTCATGGGACCTGAGACTATTTGTACAGTAGAATGGCGTCATTGACTACCTCCACCAGCTAAATCTTAGGACAGCAGGAATGACAAGTTTTTATACTGCTAGTGGCCGGAGCCCGTGGGACGTGTGTCTCGAGAAAGAAGTCGACAGTAAGAGTATCAGAACTGAATATCGTGCTATCAATATTTTACATTGGACTGTAAAGTTGATTCACGCAATTCTATGATGAAATTCACGATGCTTTTACATTTATGTCTATCCCCCAACAATCTTGATTGACACAATTCTCCAATAAAAAACACAATGAGCCTAAGAACTAGTATGAACCCATGAAGTCCATTAACACTAGAACTACGGATTATTTCAACTACCTTTGACGACTGAAGTGGTCATTTTGACCACGGTTAGCATTTTAACAAATTATGTCATATAATAATTATGTTTATTATGTGTAACAACCAAAGAAACAATATCTATAGAATTATAAACAGTATTCTTCAAAATATACCTAAGTAATCACATCTGTTTGTTAGTCATCTTGTGTTTTGTTACGACAAAACGAGCATTGATGGCGTGTTTTACTCCTTGCTCAACTTTTCACAGGAATGTCTGATAAAATTTATTTTTGTTGCACTGTAAGGCGATCTCAATTCGTGAAGAAGGTTAAAAAATATAAGACCGACTAGAAATGCTGGAAGAGTTACATAATCGAAATAATATATATGTGTTGTAGAAGATATAGACAGGCCATCTTCATGATGCTGATCTCGTTGTGGGCGGCTCATTTGGTCCAGAACGTCTACTCCACACTTAGAAAAATTATAATATTGCTCAGTTTCTGGAAGTTTTTTTTTATTGTTTCCCCTATTTCAACATGTTCGTGCAAGGTACTCAATATGCAGCATGTTTGTACAAGGTACTCAATATGCAGCATGTTCGTGCAAGGTACTCAATATGCAGCATGTTCGTGCAAGGTACTCAATATGCAGCATGTTCGTGCAAGGTACTCAATATGCAGCATGTTTGTGCAAGGTACTCAATATGCAGCATGTTCGTGCAAGGTACTCAATATGCAGCATGTTTGTGCAAGATACTCAATATGCAGCATGTTCGTGCAAGGTACTCAATATGCAGCATGTTCGTGCAAGGTACTCAATATGCAGCATGTTTGTACAAGGTACTCAATATGCAGCGTGTTTGTGCAAGGTACTCAATATGCAGCATGTTCGTGCAAAGTACTCAATATGCAGCATGTTCGTGCAAGGTACTCAATATGCAGCATGTTTGTGCAAGATACTCAAATAATTTTTGACAGTCTTTCTGTGCTGTTAAGCCTATTAGTTTTATATAACAGTTATTGGGGTTTTTTCATTGCAAACAAATAAAGTAGTCTATTTCATTGCAAACAAATAAATTAGTCTATTTCTCTTTGCATCAAAGATTTCTATCCATCAAAGATTTCTATTTTCTATAAAATTGTGTAAAAGCATAAAATTGTAATATGTCAGATTTACTTAAAAACAATTGTAAGATAGTCAGGAAATCCAGAGCAGATGAATCATCTGAGGCAAAAAAAAAGGCGCTTGGAATCTAATAAATTGCGAAAGCAACAGAGAATATTTCATGAATCTGCAAATTCTTTTTCATTTGACTTTGTTCTCATGTTCTTAGATAATTTCAATTTTTTCAATTTGGACCACAGATGGCTTTGGTTAATACAGGTCCCTACTATATAATCCCTTGATGCTCTTAGAATAACTGGTAGAAGCTGTCGGAAATCTCCTCCTATCAAAATAACTTTCCCTTCGAATAATGCATCACTTTCCATTAAATCTTTCAGTAATCTATCCACAGCACTAAAACAATGAGTTTTGATTCTGTCAAAGTCTATGGAGAAAAATTTTTTAAAAATCCTGTGTATAAAGAGGTCTTGGTGCAATAAAAAAATCTTATGTACATAATTTTAAAAATGTAACATAGTGGAAATTGTACAAAAACTTATTTTAACTGTAATTAACCACCACCAGTTATTTTATCTAAAAGGTCCATTTTAGGTCGACTACCTTTTATTTTATTTAACCGTCCTTTTTAGGGCTATTACCTTTTATTGTATTTAACGTTCCTTATTAGGGCCACTACCATTTATTGTGTCTTAACGGTCCATTTTAGGGCCACTACCATATTTTGAATCTTGAAAGTCCTTTTCAGGGCTAATGAAAATTTTACAATTAGCTTGAGTTCGCTTGCTAGCATGAGCTTTAATAAAAAATGTTCCTTTCAGGACCACCTAAAAGTAAAGTTTATTTATTTAAGGTACATTTATAAGTAAAATATAAACATTGTTGAGGTTAATTCATAGTTATTAGTATTTTAAAAAGTGCTGCAAATGTTTTGCGTTAAATCGAAAGCGGAAAACAAGAATTCAAAAATGGCGTCATCCCCTGTGTCTCGATTTAATTTTTCTTTTTGAAATATCTACAGTTTTCAATAGTTTCTGTGCTTTTTATTATAAAATGTAAAAGTCCCCAATACTAAAAATTAATAATTAGCATATAATATCATTCAAATCATTGTAGTTTTTATTACAACAGAGCATTTTAACATCGTCAAACGTAAAACAATAGTAATAATCGAAAATCTCCGACGTCGGCGACGATAAGATTATTGACCGTGTTTTCGTATCTAATTTCGTAAATAAAGTTCTTTTTAAAAGTCGATATAATATTTAAAAAAAGAAATTCTGCAAATTTCTATACTAATTAAGTTCTTAGCTTTTCGTCAACGAGAACTAAAACTAAAACTAAAATTAGCAGCAAGACTAAAACTAGACGAAAACTGAAATTATTACAGAAAAAACGAAATAAAAACTGAAACTAAAATATAGTGTTGCTTTCGTTCACGAAAACTAAAACTAAAACCTTCGTTAACGAAAATGTTGACTTTTCGTCAACGAGAACTAAAACTAAAATTAGAAGCAAGACTAAAACTAGACGAAAACTAAAATTATTACAGAAAAAACGAAATAAAAACTGAAACTAAAATATGACCTGGGACTAAAACAACACTGATGAAAACATAACCGAGGAATATTTTTCTAATAGTACATTAAAATTGCACACTTCATTTGTACGGCGCGGTGGCTGAAAGGTTATGAGACTGGCTAAGAAACCAATATTTTGCAGACTCTCCGGGTTCGATTTCTCCCAAAGACTATTTTTTTTTTCCAGAATATATCCTTTTAGTTGTTTTAATAAAAAGTAACTAATTAGATCTCTTTGACATTTTTTTTTAATTTAAAAAAAATTATCTTTAGGATGTTGTAAGAAAAAGAAACAATAACTAATTAGATTTAAATTATTTCATAAGTTAAAAAAAAAAAAATTAACACAGAGGCGTAACTAGGGAGGGGGGGGGTCCAAAATATTAAGTACATAATCTCATGTCATGGTATTAAATGTCAAAATGCAGGGCCCCCAAATACTAGGTTCGGCAATGGCTTTACAAGTCTATCTCCCTGCAAAGGTTTGACATTTTTTTTATTGTTTTTTTTTCAGAATATATATCCTTTTACTAACTTTTAGTTGTTTTAATTAAAAGTAACTAATTAGATCTCTTTGACTTTTTTTAAATTTAAATAATTTATCTTTTAGGATGTTGTAAGAAAAAGAAACAACAACTAATTAGATTTTAAATTATTTCATAACTTAAAAAAAATAACACAGAGGCGTAACTAGGGTGAGGGAGGGTCCAAAATCGAAAGTCCCACCGGGCTCCAGCTTGAGGGGAGCCCCCAAAATTATTTTTTACATTAAATATTAAGTACATAATCTCATGCCATGGTATCGAATGTCAAAGTGCAGGGCCCCCAAATACTAGGTTCGGCAATGGCTTTACAAGTCTATCTCCCTGCAAAGGCTTTGCGGGGTACAGCTAGTCTTCTATAATTTTAATAATGTTATAGAGATATGTAAAGTCATAAAATTTCAATAGTCTGGGGTTTGCCGTTTAGAAGTAAATAATCCGCAAAGGAGCGTTGAGGTCAAAATGACCGCTGCCGTCGTTCTAGTGTTAAAGAACATGTTGTTTGTTATTTTATTAGACTTCAATTTAAATTTCTGTGTCTTGACGTTCTAGTCTGTGTAAAAAGCTGTGTTTTGTGAAATTTGAAATCAATTATCGCTAACTTCTCGAAGTCCAATCGATTTGAAATTTTGAACACTTGTGAATTCTCGATGACAATATTTTAAACCGCCTGAGTCAGTTAAAACCTTCGGAGTCCGAACCTAATTAATATCTTGGTAGTATTTTAATAAAGATGAACATTGTTGATAGAGAATGGCGTCACACGTTTATCACGGGTGTGTTTAAGAGTTCTGAAGTCTAGTTGTAGACTTGACGCTTTTTTTTTAATAATTTATATCAAATTTACCGACAAAAGTAAGCCAAGTTCTTTTAATACCTTAAAATTTAAGAAACAATTAAACGATATATTTTTTAGTCTTTTGATTTCAGGCCAGGTACTTGATTAAATTTTGTTGGTTTACATTAAATTAACAAACGAAAACAAGTGAAATACTTTGAACACACACTTACAAGTATAAAAGTTCGGCTGATGTTTTTCTACACTTCTAACCACAACTGCTAACCAACCATGGGTGTGTTTGTGTGTGTGTCGTCTTGTGGTCCATTATGTCTGTACTCAGACCCGTCCTCCCCAACTACCACACCCTCTCTCTCTGTGTGTTCAACTGTGGAATCAATGCCACCTCACCTCTGGGTGCTAATCGTGTTGACCAGCCTAAGCGAATTCCTTCCGACGCCGGCCAGAATGTCACGTGAAGTCATTTGTGTTCCCGGTCATTTGTCCAGCATTAATTGTGGCTTCATTGGGTTGGGTTGGGTTGGCTAACTCGTCTTAACGGACGAGGATGGTTAGTTGTATGGTAGGTTGGGATTGAAAACTTTTTGGATCGAATGAATACCAATATATTTTGAGAAACATCAGAATGCGCCGTATTCATGAATGGGTGCAGAATCAAGTATAGGCTGAGTATAACAGGAACTGATTTTTTTTTTAAATAATAGGAGAATGTTATTAGAGGTTTGAGTGAAGCGAATAAATTCATGCCGATATCTTCACATACCAGGGCTGCCCAATTCCTTTTACATGGAGATGGCCTTTGTTGATTTTGATATGTATTGATCATTTACTGACAGAGAAATGTGTAACCCTACAACTGTTTTGTTGTGCAACATGTAAAGCTGTGATTTTTATTTGAGCAACTGACACGTATCTCTCCCCCCCCCTCACAGCCTGTCATAGGCAGTGTCCTAGTGAAGTGTTTCTATCTCTCCTCCAACTCACATACTCCAATATCAAATGTCAGCGCTCTTTGTCTGTGTTCAATCGACACAACTATTGCGCCACATGCTCTTATGAATGATGGATTGGACAGTCGAAGGTCACATGACTGTCACGTCAAGTTGGGGGGGGGTTGTGACGTGATCAATTGTGGGTGTGCCAGATCGCATGTTGTTGTGACGGAAAGAGGTCTCCCCCCACTCCCCCCGCCCCGCGCCAACAAAGTTGCGGCCCACCTAGATCACAGCTAGATACAAGGAGAGCCCTTGAGCCCACAGGCTCTCTCAGATCGATGCTGCTTGATGAGGTTCAATAAAAACCACCCGACTATCTGTGCATTTTGTGTTGGTTCGAACTACTCAGCGTACAAGTGTGGTCGATAATGAATTGATTTTATGTCACGGCACCTTGTCTTGGGCATGTCATGTTCATACTTTGTGTGCTCGTGTGTGTGTGTGTGTGTGGTCAATAGATCACAGTGACCCATCACGTCATCCAGACGGTGAATATAAAATATTCATTTTTGAACCTCCAGTATTTCTAAAAGTTTCGGTATTTTTGAACCTCCAGTATTTCGAAAAGTTTCGGTATTTTAGAACCTCCAGTATTTCTAAAAACTTCGGTATTTTTGAACCTCCAGTATTTCTAAAAACTTCGGTATTTTTGAACCTCCAGTATTTCTAAAAGTTTCGGTATTTTTGAACCTCCAGTATTTCGAAAAGTTTCGGTATTTTAGAACCTCCAGTATTTCTAAAAACTTCGGTATTTTTGAACCTCCAGTATTTCTAAAAGTTTCGGTATTTAAACAACTATAACACTGTAGTGAGGATTCGACTCTGTACATTTAAACACTGTTCTCATGCAACCCTCCCCCCACCCCCTTTCCCTATTCCCAGAAATGTTTATGTAACAACTGTTTGTATTACCACAACTTTGAAGTCCATCCCATCATTTAGTACAGCGGTTTCCAATCTTTGGTACACGTACCCCAGGGTCTTTTATGTGGACCAGTATGGAAAGGGGGGTGGTAGAGTGTCTAAAGTAAGTTCGATAACGGTTTGATGCTCATAAAAAAGTGTTTCTGTACAACATGTTCCTACTTTTATCCATAATAAATCTCCTGTAACAAAAAAAAATTGAATGATGAAATGGACAACCAACACAAGTCGGTAGATCGGTGTGTCTCGTTACATTGTTTCGTTGACGAAGAATGAATGTAATAAATAGAATATGTCATCAAGGGCTACATGAGGGACCAGTGTCTGAGAACCGCTGATTGAGTTGGCTCCACACGCTAACCTTGTTCTTGTTGTCAGGTTTCATTTCTTTAAGGTGAGAGAGAGAAGTATGGCTGCCACACTAACACATTTTACACAAAAAGTAACCATCACCATTTTAATGGTTCTTTTTTTTACCTTTTTTTCTTCAACCCTTGCAGACGATGGTCTTATTCTCCATTATCACCTCTCTCTCTCTCTCTCTCTCTCTCTCTCTCTCTCGCACTCTCTCTCTCTCTCTCTCAGTGTGTGTGTGCGTGCGCGCCAACGTACTTACAGGCGTGCTAGGATGTCAGAGTGAGGAAAGGTGGAGATATAGAGATTTAAAGTAAGATTTTGATGATCGCGTTTTATTTTATTCCTTCTCTCTATCCGAGTTAGGAGCAATAAATTATGTTTGGTGTGTTGCAACAACTTGTCTCCCACTTGTGATTGTATTTTATGACTCTAGGTTGAGTACACTTGGCTGAAATAGTCTGGTTGATTTGATTTTGCCAGGGGGGAAAAAGACTGTCAACTAGGGGAGTTACCTGGCCCAACACCCACACGTCTAGCCCCCCCCCCACCCATGCTGACGACTGTTCTGGACATGGGAATTCAGGGTGACGGTTTAGCGGGCAATAAATATATTATGTTCATCAACAGCACAAAGTCATGTCCAGCCATAAATATATTATGTTCATCAACAGCACAAAGTCATGTCCAGCAATAAATATATTATGTTCATCAACAGCACAAAGTCATGTCCAGCCATAAATATATTATGTTCATCAACAGCACAATGTCATGTCCAGCAATAAATATATTATGTTCATCAACAGCACAAAGTCATGTTCAGCAATAAATTTATAATGTTCATCAACAGCACAAAGTCATGTCCAGCTGTTAGTGTGAATGAGTTAAAACCTCCTCCCCATTTGTAATAGTGTTATTTATTTATTTATTTTCAACAAGTGTTTGTGTTTCAGAATCTTGGAAGTTTTTTTTTTTTGATTGGCTAATACTTGTAAAGGTATGTCCGATTTTGTTGGTGCATCTTGGTGTGTTTCACTTGATGCAAGGTACCTCTATTGTTAGGTGGACACATCTATTGTTAAGTGGACATATCTATTGTTAAGTGGACATATCTATTGTTAGGTGGACACATCTATTGTTAGGTGGGCACATCTATTGTTATGAAAATAAAAATTAACTTTGGCGTAACTGTGCTAGTTCTTGTGTCTTGCTGAGTGTGGTTTAAATAAAAGCTTATATTGTGTGCACATAACGACGACCTGTTTGTCCACGACTGACGTATTTCTTGCCATCCTGAGTGTTGACCTAGTCAACGTAAACTGGAGTGAGTATTGCGCGTGTGTGAGTCCAACAGTGTCACTGAGGTAAAAGTGGGGTCCACTGGTGTGCCAGACTGGATGGGTTTCACCTGCGCCGGACAAATAATTGAACACCACGAACGCCAGTCAACCGAGTCCGGCAACATTTGATTACTTCTGGGGGGGGGGGGGGGTTGAAGGCTTTGATCGAGATCGATGCCGGAAGCAAAAGAGTTGATTGATGGCAGGTGTCACGGAGGAGCTGATCCAGATTACAGCACTGACCTGTATAGAATGTCTGTACCTGGTACCCACAACCTAACACAGGCTTATTGACGTCTGTAAGTCTATGTCTCACATAAATATGT
This sequence comes from Bulinus truncatus, assembly GCA_021962125.1. Taxonomy (NCBI): domain Eukaryota; kingdom Metazoa; phylum Mollusca; class Gastropoda; family Planorbidae; genus Bulinus; species Bulinus truncatus. The sequence continues at coordinate 2,223,419 of JAGDYQ010000169.1, read as the reverse complement.
GCCTTCATATACATGTTTATTTCTATGTCTGTATGTGTCGTTATTGTCTATATAAGAAGTAAAAGTTCCCCATCGGGGCACATGAAGTGTAGAATTCATCTGTTTCTATAACCTCGGCATATGAAGAGATTGTGTGGTTAGCACAACGCCCAGCCGCCTTTACTTCACCAACTTAAGTCAGGCACTCTTATTGTTGGCTGGACTTGTTGGGACGGCTTTGCTTTGCAACAAATTTCACCTGGAAAAATTCCGATGGTTCTCACCGAGGATCGAACACAGGACTCTCAGGTCGACAGTCGAGTATCTACACCACTCGGCCATCCGAGTCTAATTAAGTCTATTTAAATATTTCTCCCAGTCTATTCCAGTCTCCGTGTTTCAAGCCCCTCCCCCCCCCCCCCCGCAATTTCTAGGCTGCCTGATCCATTCTTTAATTAATTTCTTGTTTTTATTTCTCATGTTCGTATTTAATTTAGAATTTAAACATCGTCGGACAAAAATATATAATCTTCATATTTCATTGAAGTATTGTTTGATTCGTCCATCCTATAGTTAATGTGTACTTCCATAGGTAATCTCCACTACACACAAGTGTAAGCCCATCTCTTCCCTCAGTCTAACACATGTAATCTCCATACTTGTCCGCCCCGATCGGAATGGAACCCTTCCATTAATTCCCGTCCTCGACATCTGGCTCGAAATTGATGTCATAAATATGTCACCATAAGAATTGCCCCCCAACATCAAGTGTTTAGAAAGGACACTTTTGAAGCTCTAGGCGGTAACCATGGCAACATTCCAAACCCAATATATTTCTTTTTTTTTTTTTAGTTCACACGAGGCATTAAGGTTATCAGGAGAGAGCACCGTGAATAAAAATTGTTTGTTGTGAAAGATTCAGTTTTCTCCCCTTGACTGATTATATAACGGTTGTCTGTACGTCCAAATCTCGGTTTACAAGCTTAAGTTGTACAGAGATAAGGTCGTAATCCAAGTACACTCGTATATCAAAGCTGATTGCCCCATATAATAGAAACTCTCTTGATTGGTTCCTGTCAACTAATATTACTCGGACATAATAATAAATAATGTCCGTGTTTGTTGTATTTTTGAATAAAGTGACCAAAAATGACGTCTTTCTGTTTATAAGTACTGAATCGATGCAGGATGTTTGTTCCTCACAATAATTTTGCTTTTGTGCCGAGTTAACATGGAACCTATCCATGCTTTCGTCTTATTTGTAAGAATTTTGCGGACATTAGGCATATCATTGTGTTTAACGGATTCTTCGCTCTAAGTGCCCATTGTTGGGCAGTTACCACCGTTAGAGACAACTGGGCCAGTGCTAGTCTGACACGCTTTAATTGAAACAAGTTCCCAACATTTTACACACGTCACGTAACTGTATATGACTGAGGGATTTCTCAATTATTTTATTTTCTGAGGACTATTGTCTCATTTACTACACAGTCAAAGACTACACATAGTTTGGCAATACATTGACTACACAGACAATAACTACACTTATAAAGTACCATTTTTACTATATAAGCTATATTAACAAAGGAGCGCCCTAGATCTCAGCAACCGTAAGTCCTAGACTCATGATGTATATATCATTTTGTAGGTCTTGGCCTGCCATGTGTACATCAAAAGTTTATTTCGCGATCTGACCTGTCAGAGCCGGGCTTCATGGTTTCTTAGGGGCTTATATATGGCTTATATTTTATATATAAATTATAAACTAATCAAATGGGCGTAATCATTATTTATTTTTGTAACAGTTATTGATCATGATTACTTCCCTCTCTATACACGAAAATGCTTTAAACGCCCTGTTTTTACAGGCTTAATTTTTGCTTGTTTACTTTTCAGTGCATTTTTTTAATGCTTTGTTTTGATTTTAACTATAAATAGACGTCAAATAAAAATAATAATTCTGCACTTGATTTCACGTTAATCGGCTGCGCATTTGATAATCATGCTCAGTTATTATAGTTTGTTAACATTGTGTACTGGAGGTTATTGTTCCCTCGATGGATTACTTTTTGATGATGGTTTGTTGGTTATGGCAGCCACATCTTTTGAAGTATGAAATGTAGGTCATTTCTACACATTAGGAAGGTGGCATAAATCAGCATCTAATTAAATTAATTAAATTGATTAGGAAGGTTTTTAACATTACACCTAGATTTCCCGGGCAACGCCGGGCTTAATATCTAGTTAAGTATATGTTTTAAAAATAATTATGAATTGATTAAAACTTAAGTTTATATTATTATAAAATAATTTTATTGAGCCTTTGACGCTTACATTTTGATAAAACAGTATTTTCTTCTGTTTACCGGGGTTCACCTCCAGCCCTGTTAGCTTTTGGCTTAACTTGTAATCTGTATTTAACACGGTCCACAATATCTCAAGAGTAGCTTCCCTTTGAATGTGTCTTTTGATTCAGAACTACTTGACTGTTCAGGATCAACCCACGATTTAGAGATTTCTACAACATTATTTTACTGCCATCTGACCACACTTTTAATTAGATACATGTACTTCCTTCACGTAGGTTATCTTTACCTAGGATCATTGCACTGGTTTTTAGTGTGTGGTTCTGGAGTAGTGAGTAGCGGACGAATTTTAAATTTCAAGTGTATTGATTTATAATCTAAAATGACAACTCAATTTGACTAGCATTCAAAGTTTGTTTAACTGTATTGGGATGGGGGTGGGGGGGGGGTGCGCATCGATATATATACAATTAATGACGGCCCGGGGGAGGGGGAAAATCTAATGATTGTATCTGTGAATGGTGGGTGATCTAATGATTGTATGGTAATGTAATGGAGAACTGATTGTTATCTAATGACCGACATTTTAGTTGATCTAGTAAAGAGTTTTTCGTATGGCTGATCGTGTTATGTTGAACTATTTTATTTGTATTGTATGTTTGTATGAATCGTGTTTGTATGAATCGATTCGAAATTACAGCTCAGCATGCTTAAGCAGCAACTTTTTTTAAAAATCGATATGGAGACATTAAGATAAGACATGAGGCTGTAAAGATGAATGTGTTATTTGTAACTGATAAATAAATCAATACACTAATAAATAAAACGGTTGGCTTGTGTGTGTCTTGAAGCTAATCGGAGGAGACATTAGGACAAAAATTTACAAACCAAGATAATTGTGCCCAATCAAGTAGTTTTCAGATAGATAAGAAATGCCGCAAGCAGTCATGAGGCGAGAAGTGAATCATGGGGAACTAACCAACTTGTGCAGCGGATTGGTGCATTGTTTCTCCTTTATTTGGCTTGTGTTACTTGTGTTATGACAGAGAGAAAATTGATGTCTTTTAGAACCATGGTGGCTGTGAATGCAACAGCTGACTGATCACATGACTCTGTTGTGAAACATGATGTGTAAGTAATAACACCAGGGAGGCAGAGGTGATATTAATTTAAAACTTGACCAATGCATCTGACGTATGATTTAGTTCATTGTCTGTACATACGTTCTAAATGTTTCACCAACATGTTTCTCACTTTATCTGAGACTGGACACTTTATACATACTGTACATATACTATATACACTGTACGTGTACTATATACTGTACTTGCAATATATATTGTACTTGTACTATATACTGTACCTGTACTATAGACTGTACTTGTACTACATACTGTACTTGTACAACATACTGTACTTGTACTACATACTGTACTTGTACTATAGACTGTACATGCACTAGTATACGATGTTCCCTTGGACAACACCAGGAGTGGGCAGACTTTTTGAATCTCGGGCCACAACAGGATCTTAAATTTGGCAGAGGGGGCTGGACCACGAGAAGATGGGTGGGGTGTTTTTATGTGTACTAACATGAATATACAATGTATAGGTCTGTAAAGGATGTTTTTGTATGAACTGGTTTATAATGAGAAACTCAGTTCATGTCCATGGTTCATATAATTTATTAACAACACCATAAAATATGCATAGAATAAATCCAATATAATTCACAATGACTGACAATCTCCTCAACTCAATGCATAAATACTTGTTAATAATAAACTCAACTGATTAACTAAAACTTCTGAACTGTACTCGAATACTCTCTCTCTCTGTACTCAACTGACTTGACTGACTCGATTCACTGACTGCCTTCTCAACTAAACATCGTATTTATATAATTTACTTGCATCCAACTCGAACATTCCACATCGCTCTCTCTCTCTCTCTCACCCATTTAGACAATACAATTTACAATAAACATCATATTTATATTCTCTAACTATCTAGAATCTTGACCCCGTGACCTTATGTTGACCTGGTTGGCCAAGCTCCAAACATACACACACACCTGTGTGCGCAGTACACACAACTATACCATGACAAGGTAATTTCAGTCATTGGTGTAAAACAACATGAATATACAATGTATAGGTCATTTCAGTCATTGATGTGAAATAACAGAGGGGAGCAATGCGCGGTCCGGACCAGCCAGCCTACAGGGCCTTACGTGGCCCGTGTGGTGGACGTATATACCAGAGACTTTAAACTTCACGGAAAAAGGTTGTCCCGTTCATGACACACTATTCTAAATGTTTAGAATAAAATACTTTGTTTTCTTATCATTAGAATACTCTTAACCGATGTGGTCGTTGGGGGAACGAATGGACCAGGCCTGTAGCGTGCGGGGGGGGGGACAGGGGGCCGCCCCCCCTGCGTTTTGTCTGGCCCCCTCTGCTTATTTGTTCTACTTAGTAAAATGTATCACCTGCCCCCCCTCTCCCCACTATTGCCTGGCCCCTGCTGTAGAATGCCTGGCCCCTGCTTTAGAATTTTCACACTACGGGGCTGGGATGGACACATCAACAGACATATTTCTCCACAGTTGTCTATCCTGCGCGGCTGTCTTTAGGTCATTCATTGGTGGCCCTGTCCATTCTGTTATATTGCTAAACCGACATTTCCACTGGCGCCCTCTGTGACGGACTCCTTTTACAGTTAATTGAAGAATGGTTTTTGGTAGGTTATCATGCCTTGACACATGTCCGAACCAAGTCATCTTACGTCACTTGATTGTTGTCATAATTGTTTCCGGAGGGCCTGATTGAAGATATTCTCTCCAAGACAATTTCATTGGTCTTGCGTTCCAGGCAGGAGATTCGAAGGGTTTTCCCTCATTCATTTATTTTTGAATGTCTCCTACTTGCTCACCGTGGTTGCTAGAATTGTCCATATCTCACACCCAAACAGTCAACGGTCTTAACTAGGTCTCTGTAAAGTCTGAGTTTCTTTAGTAGGCTTATGATTTTGCAGGTCGTCTTTACTCATTCATTAAAAAAAAACACACACATTGTCGGTACTTCAGTGATGTCATTTTTTATGTTGATGATTGGTGTCATTCTTTATGTTGATGATTGGTGTCATTCTTTATGTTGATGATTGGTGTCATTCTTTATGTTGATGATTGGTGTATGTTGATGATTGGTGTCATTCTTTATGTTGATGATTGGTGTCATTCTTTATGTTGATGATTGGTGCCATTCTTTATATTGATGATTGGTGTCATTCTTCATGTTGATGATTGGTGTCATTCTTTATGTTGATGATTGGTGCCATTCTTTATTTTGATGATTGGTGTCATTCTTTATGTTGATGATTGGTGTCATTCTTTATGTTGATGATTGGTGTCATTCTTTATGTTGATGATTGGTGTATGTTGATGATTGGTGTCATTCTTTATGTTGATGATTGGTGCCATTCTTTATGTTGATGATTGGTGTCATTCTTTATGTTGATGATTGGTGTCATTCTTTATGTTGATGATTGGTGCCATTCTTTATGTTGATGATTGGTGTCATTCTTTATGTTGATGATTGATGTCAGAATGACGAGTCATTTCACAGGTAACGGGATACTTGTATTTACGTTATAACTTTATCACTGAAGACTTCAAATATAAACAAACAACAACAGCCTAAACAAACAACCTCTGCCTCTCTCCCCCCCTCCCTTTGACAGAAAGATGTATCTAGCAGGGAGATGTATTGAAAGAAGCCAAACAAGTAAAGGGCTCGAGACAACCTCCACACCGCCATAGATATTGACAGATTTATTCTGATATGTATATGCCCTGGACTCTATCTAGTGACCTTCTGATGGTTGGAAATCAGTGTTTCCCAACGTGGGGTTACCTCTGACATTGAGAAATTTCGTTGATAGACACGGGGGGGGGGTGGCAATACGAAAATTAGCACGGGTGGCTAACACTAATGGAACATACTGTGTTGTATTGTTTTTTTAAGGAAACAGTTTGATGTGTACACCAAAACCACTACCTTCGTAGTACTGAACTTGTTGTTTTGATGTGTACACATCGTACTGAACTTGTTGTTTTGATGTGTACACATCGTACTGAACTTGTTGTTTTGATGTGTACACATCGTACTGAACTTGTTGTTTTGATGTGTACACATCGTACTGAACTTGTTGTTTTGATGTGTACACATCGTACTGAACTTGTTGTTTTGATGTGTACACATCGTACTGAACTTGTTGTTTTGATGTGTACACATCGTACTGAACTTGTTGTTTTGATGTGTACACATCGTACTGAACTTGTTGTTTTGATGTGTACACATCGTACTGAACTTGTTGTTTTGATGTGTACACATCGTACTGAACTTGTTGTTTTGATGTGTACACATCGTACTGAACTTGTTGTTTTGATGTGTACACATCGTACTGAACTTGTTGTTTTGATGTGTACACATCGTACTGAACTTGTTGTTTTGATGTGTACACATCGTACTGAACTTGTTGTTTTGTTGCTTGAATTTATTCCTTTCATTCAGTCACTCAGTGGAACATGCTATTGATCAATGTCTACAACTTTCCTCCGATCTCCTCCCCCCCCCCCCTTTTCATCTTCCCTTTATCTGTCTGTCTCCTTCCTTCTGCCAGTTCTCTGTTTGCCTCATCTACATACTGTTTCTTTCTTCTCTCTAATCATCCAGTCACCCACTTCTGTCTATTCACCTTATAAATTAGATGTCATCAGGAAAATAAAATCAAGATATGGGAAACACATCAACAGCATCTCTCCCCCCTCTCCCTCTCTCTCACACACACACATACACACACACACACAAACATGCATCTAATACTCAACATTGTGCAGTATTACTGATGATGAGTCTCAGTGTGTAATACTGTTCTACCACGATACCCCGAGATTGACCTAAATTATATGGCTGAAGTGATACACACATTCATAGTTGACCAAAACGATAAAATATTAAAATATTCCAGCATTGTGTGTACTTATTTGTGACGTGATACAGCCATCAGATGTCAGGTTAAATGTGCTACAGACACCCTGCACATTCATCCAACACACTTCATGTTTTACATTCATCCAACACACTTCATGTTTTACATTCATCCAACACACTTCATGTTTTACATTCATTCAACACACTTCATGTTTTACATTCATCCAACACACTTCATGTTTTACATTCATCCAACACACTTCATGTTTTACATTCATCCAACACACTTCATGTTTTACATTCATTCAACACACTTCATGTTTTACATTCATTCAACACACTTCATGTTTTACATTCATTCAACACACTTCATGTTTTACATTCATTCAACACACTTCATGTTTTACATTCATTCAACACACTTCATTCAACACACTTCATGTTTTACATTCATTCAACACACTTCATGTTTTACATTCATTCAACACACTTCATGTTTTACATTCATTCAACACACTTCATGTTTTACATTCATTCAACACACTTCATGTTTTACTTTCATTCAACACACTTCATGTTTTACATTCATTCAACACACTTCATGTTTTACATTCATTCAACTCACTTCATGTTTTACATTCATTCAACTCACTTCATATTTTACCTATTCCCCCCATGATGTTAGCTACCGTGCACTAATGTTTACCAACAATATTGGAGTGAATGAAAACAACCAGGGGCCGTAACTGCTGGTACAGAGCGAGGAGCGCTGCCTCAGGCCGTCAGCGGACACACAGCCGCGCTACGTAAGTGGTCGGCCCTACACTTTGAACGTTCTGTTTGTCTTCTGGGTTGTTTTTTTTTTGTACCGCTTAGCCAGTGGGCAGCTCCGCTCTGGACATTATCAGATTAAGCCAATGGCTTTTGGTGTTCAGTGACGTAATCTGGCTGGTTTGATTAGTGCTGGATATGATTCCAGTTTAATGAATTAGTTCTCATTGGTTCTTGAACTGGTTGGATTTATTTGTCAATGAAGGTGAGTTATACATGTTCATGGATACTACTCACGATTTAACCATCTCACTTTACAGTACTTGATTTACCGAACAGTTGGTCACTCGGTACGAATGCTGTATGTCTATATTTCCTGTTATGACGTACATTACAATTTGATGAAATCTTGAATCTTATGTCCATGTTCCATACACGATGTAGTCTGCTATGCGCATGCGTATTTATTGAGCACGAAGGTACTTGTATTTGATTGGTTTGACGGATGACGGAAGTACAACCTGAGTTCAAAAAATCATACATTGGATTTGAAAGTCCGATTTGTTGAGTAGACAGGTTGGATAGATTGTTCGACTTTAAAGCCAAGTTCTAGATTAATGCAGATTTTTGTTTCAATGCAGCTTGTTTTCGGAATGTCAGAAATAAAAATTTCTTGTCATTCATTTCTATTGACTTAGGATTTGGAGTGTGTCAACCTGAAGTGAGTTTAACATTTTAAGATTTGTGACATTTTGGTCACATTCTTATTGCCATGTAGGGCAAGTGAATAGTTTTCTGTAGAGATGACACATGCCTACGGTCATTGATGATGTATTTTGAAATGATACATAAACAAAATGAGTACTTAAATACAGAGTGTTGGGCAGGCATATAAATACAGAGTGTTAGGCAGGTATATAAATACAGAGTGTTGGGCAGGTATATAAATACAGAGTGTTGGGCAGGTATATAAATACAGAGTGTTGGGCAGGTATATAAATACAGAGTGTTGGGCAGGTATATAAATACAGAGTGTTGGGCAGGTATATAAATACAGAGTGTTGGGCAGGTATATAAATACAGAGTGTTGGGCAGGTATATAAATACAGAGTGTTGGGCAGGTATATAAATACAGAGTGTTGGGCAGGTATATAAATACAGAGTGTTGGGCAGGTATATAAATACAGAGTGTTGGGCAGGTATATAAATAGTGGTATCACTCATAGATACAAAGTAATGAAAAAAATATGGTATCGTGGGTATTGATTGTAGCCTAGCTATGGTAGATTGCTCTTTATGCCTGTCACATTCTCTGATTGTAGCCTAGCTATGATAGATTGCTCTTTATGCCTGTCACATTCTCTGATTGTAGCCTAGCTATGGTAGATTGCTCTTTATGCCTGTCACATTCTCTGATTGTAGCCTAGCTATGGTAGATTGCTCTTTATGCCTGTCACATTCTCTGATTGTAGCCTAGCTATGGTAGATTGCTCTTTATGCCTGTCACATTCTCTGATTGTAGCCTAGCTATGGTAGATTGCTCTTTATGCCTGTCACATTCTCTGATTGTAGCCCAGCTATGGTAGATTGTTCATTATGTCTGTTACATTCTCTGATTGTAGCCTAGCTATGGTAGATTGCTCATTATGTCTGTCACATTCTCTGATGGTAGCCCAGCTATGGTAGATTGTTCATTATGTCTGTCACATTCTCTGATTGTAGCCTAGCTATGGTAGATTGCTCATTATGTCTGTCACATTCTCTGATGGTAGCCCAGCTATGGTAGATTGTTCATTATGTCTGTCACATTCTCTGATTGTAGCCTAGCTATGGTAGATTGCTCATTTTGTCTGGTACATCCTCTTATTCTAGCTTATTTATGGTAGATTGCTCACTATGTCTGGTACAACCAAAGATTGTTGGTTATGGTGGGTTGCTCACTATGTCTGGTACAGCCACTGATCTTGCTATAAAAAGTTTCTCTGTTTATTTAATCGATTGCTAATCGTTTCTCGTGAACTGTAGCTTATCCTAAGTCTTGTAGAACCCATCGATTCACTTGTTCAATCTTTCTTCATTGATTTACGTTCGTGTTTGTACAAGTAGGGTGGGGGCGGATGTACAAGTGATTTTTTCGTTGTTAAATGTTGGATTTCAGTTAGAGGTGTGAGGCAGTTTATGTTTTATAGCTTGACAAGTGCGATACACAATTGCTGACTGGACTACAGTCTATACATCTCATAGATTCACATGACACCACATATAGCTCATTGTACACTCGTCATGCCATATCTCCGTTGATGGTTCAGTTATAATACAAGACAGATGTGTATATCGTATTCCCATTGATGGTTCAGTTATAATACAAGACAGAGGTGTATATCGTATTCCCATTGATGGTTCAGTTATAATGCACGTCGTTATAACACTATCTCCAATCCAGGGCTTATAGCCGTAATATTAATATATATATATATAATAAAGCGCCCAAAACATGGTAAATTTAATCAAAGAAAGTAAATTTCCCTTATCCCAAACGGGCCATCGGGGCTATAACCTCGGCGTATGAAGGGATTGTGTGGTTAGTACAACGCCCAGCCGCCTTTACTTCCCCAACTTAAGTCAGGTACCCATTTAATGCTGGGTGAACTTGTGGGACGACTTTGAAACACATTTCACCGAGGATCGAACCCAGGACTCTCAGGTCGACAGTCGAGTATCTACACCACTAGGCCATCCGTCCCACCAAATTTAATCAGATTCAGTAAAAAAAACTAGTTGAAATAATGTATTTTTTTAAATGTTCAGTCATAGCCGCACATAACACTTGTATAATAAAACCACAAAACGTCAATATCAAATAAACAATAATAAACGTTAACTTTCTTTGTATAGCAGATCAACACGTTTATCACAATGTTTCTTCTGTTTTAATTGACACAGTTTTATTTGCTTTCAAACATTCTTAAGACGATGACATGAGCTAAATATTTAGAGAAAGATCCAGACATATTTGTTCAGAAAACACAATTAACATATGTCTTATAAAGAGAGAAGGTTTCGCTTGATGGGAAATCGTGAACCAAATATACATCTAACATTGTGAAGTGTTCGTGTACTCTTATTGAATACCCTCCCCCCCCCCCTTCCAAAACCCCATAATCATATGGATTACATTTTATTTCATTTCAAGACGTCACTTTTAATGTCTGTATATCTATCATTCCTCCTCCCTTCCCTCTTTCATTCCTTCGTCATCAGATGACAGTTTCATACAATGATTTACAACAAAGTTTTGATCTCTAGCACCAGCCTGTGTTGAATTGGATCTCATGTCTAACTCGTGTCATTAGTTGTGTACACAAGAATGTACAACAAGAATATACACAAGAATGTACACAGTAATATACACAAGAATGTACACAGTAATATACACAAGAATGTACACAGTAATATACACAAGAATGTACACAGTAATATACACAAGAATGTACACAGTAATATACACAAGAATGTACACAGTAATATACACAAGAATGTACACAGTAATATACACAAGAATGTACAACAATAATGTACAACAAGAATTTACACAATAATGTACACAGTAATGTACACAAGAATGTACACAAGTTGCTGGAGACATTTTGGACGGTGATATTCATGGACAAAATATTGACGTTTTCCCCTGCAGACATCTTATTTGAAGATGTGTGAACTTTGACCTTTTAGGAGGTAGTCCTTTTTTATTGAGCTAAATACATTGCATTATACCAGTGTTTCTCAAATTGTGGTCCCCTCCCCGACTCACCATGACATTTAGGCGGGTCGCAAACTAATTTCAATGTACAATGAATGGATCGAGAATCCTTGTGAATCTATTTCTCGTTTAGTCACAAGTCTAAATTTTTTTTTGTTCTGCTAAGTAAAAGGTTAAGTCGACTTATTAAATTACAAACATTTTTATTCTCTTTTGCCTAGGTTTTCTTTTAGTGGGTCGCGAAATGAAATTCTTCTCACAGTGGGTGGCCGAGTGTGAAGGTTTTTGAGAACCACTGCATTAGATTCGATTTCTTCCCCTCTAACCATTGACGAGTGATTTGAAATCTGTTATTGTTGCACTCAAAGGTTGAAATCTTGTTTTTATTTTATTTTGTGACACATTGGGTTTCTGTGAGAGAAGACAGCATCATTTATTTCTGTTTTTGTTGAACTCAGTTTATTTTGATCTCATTTGTTACTCCTCAAATTATAAAACCACTTTCTTTACTCATGTTGTACCTGCTCTAGTTATACTGTACTCAAGTTGCACATGTACCAGTTATACCGTACCCATGTTGCACACGAACTAGTTATACCGTACTCATGCTGTACCTGCTCTAGTTATACATTACCCATGTTGCACCTGCTGTAGTTATACCGTACCCACGTTGCACCTGGACTAGTCATATTGTACTCATGTTGTACCTGACCTATGCATACTGTACTCACATTGTACCTGCTTTAGTCATACTGTACTCACGTAATGGCTGATTTAAAACGTTTGCATAATAGCGCTGTTTGACATGATGGTTGTGTTTGACATGATGGTAGTGTTTGACATGATGGCATTGTTTGACATGATGGCAGTGTTTGACACGATGGCAGTGTTTGACACGATGGCATTGTTTGACACGATGGTAGTGTTTGACATGATGGCAGGGTTTGACATGATGGCAGGGTTTGACATGATGGCATTGTTTGACATGATGGCAGTGTTTGACATGATGGCAGGGTTTGACATGATGGCAGTGTTTGACATGATGGCAGTGTTTGACATGATGGCATTGTTTGACATGATGGCAGTGTTTGACATGATGGCAGTGTTTGACATGTTTGACATGATGGCATTGTTTGACATGATGGCATTGTTTGACATGATGGCAGTGTTTGACATGATGGCAGGGTTTTGACATGATGGCAGTGTTTGACATGATGGCATTGTTTGACATGATGGCAGGGTTTGACATGATGGCATTGTTTGACATGATGGCAGTGTTTGACATGATGGCAGTGTTTGACATGATGGCAGTGTTTGACATGTTTGACATGATGGCATTGTTTGACATGATGGCAGTGTTTGACATGATGGCAGTGTTTGACATGATGGCAGTGTTTGACATGATGGCAGTGTTTAACATGATGGCAGTGTTTGACATGATGATACTTGCGTGTCCTATATTAAATACTGTCAAACTAATAATGATCTGTTTGCATGTTTAAAAATGAAGCTATTGAGTTATTGTGATGTCGGGTTGAAATGACAGTTTTTCTGCAAGAGTACTTAATGATACAGATTGTGGTAACATCTACCATGTGCAAATAAATGATGTATTTATATGATACAATCCGTCCCATTTGCAATGAGTTGCACAACTGTTGGGAATTAACAGAATAAAGGGAACACGTTTCATGTTGCTACATTTTTTTTACATCCATCTGGTGCCTTGAATTTAGTGACCTCTGCAGCTAACGCCTTCTTTCAAATACCACAACACATTCTGAGCGAAACAAACTCAACACATTCTGAGCGAAACAAACTCACTTTTTCACTTTCTGCGCGTAAAATGGAAAAACCAATCAAAGGTCAACTAAAGGTTATAAATAAATTGTCAGGTTCACTCTTTGATATCAAACCATTGACTACAATATCTCTGTATTGGCCACTGTGTTTGTGTTGATGTTTAAGAAACCCATCAGACCTTGTTACATTGAAGACTCAGAGTCATTAATCATCTTAATTAAGGTGTAGGCGGTTCAGAAGACAAACAACACAATAAAGTCATATATTTAAATGTACTGTGGAGCGTAAAGTCATTGGGTGTCGGTGGCTCCGGTAGATGGTCGGTATGCAAATCTGCTGGGATTGTCTTGTCCTATCCCTGGTCATTTAAAACTCCTCATCTCTGAAGACTGTGTTGTAATTCTGGAGGTATTTGTCTCGTCTCATGCCGAACAGACTTTGATCTGCATATATTTATTGAGCAGGGGCAGTCACTCCACGGGAATGAGATGGTTTAGCCGCAGAGTTCTGGGCCAAACCTATTTAACATTGCCTTTTATTTTGGGAATTTCTTTTCACCAGACAGAATGGCACTAGGCTTATAGAACTTTTAGAAAACAGGGGAAGGACGTTTTCCCTTGTTTCATTCCTCGTGCACTCCTTTTGTTGTTGATTCATTATAATCATGATGTTGTTATACTGTTACGGATCATGAAATCGGTATGTCTTACTTATAAATCTTACTCATATGTCTTACTAACATGTCTCACAGTGATTATGGTGATAAAGTTTTATCTGTCTGTTTTAATGCCTATTTTGTGGTCGATATTTCCATCTCCTCTAAAATGAATTATTTAGAGTCCAATGTATTTTTGATAAGTCTGATTGTGGCATCGTAGAATGTACACCTGAATAATTATTGAGTATTTTTTTTTGTATCTGTGTTATTGGTAAATTATGTCATGGCGCTTTCATAAGGTTTTCAAGACTTAATGAATTTTCTGAATCTTGGATACAAACACATTCTTCACTTCCTAAACATATTCAGAAAATGAATGAACTCACAACAAGTAATCACTTATACATATATATATATATTAGGGTGATTCAAAACAATATGGTAAAAAATTAAATTTTGAATTTAACTTTGGGCACCCCCCAAAAATGTTCCAATATATGAAAAAAAAATTCAGTACAAATTTTAAATTTTTTGGACAATATTAAGAGGGTGCTACCGCCATGTTTAGTTTTAACAAATAATAATAATGAAAAAATCAGTATATTTATTACCAGTTAAACAAATCTAAAGTTATTTTACTTGTTTAATAAAAAGTATACAAACAATTAAATTAATAGTTAAATTTTGGTTCAACTGCACCAATGTTGACTTGTTCCTGTCTGGGCAGTTCTGTCTATACTGTTTCACACCCTCAGCAGGTACTGTTTCTGTTCTTCATTGTTTGTGTGAAGTTTATTGTAATCTTACATAACAGCTACTCCAAGTTCTGCTATGTCATTCACAACTCTGAGAGAGGATAGTTCAGCATTTGCTTTTTTGAAGGTTTCATTGGTCTCCCAACTATCTGGATCACTGCTCAAAATTCAGATGACAGTCCAAAAATGGCAAGCAAATACTTAAATGATACAATAAGTTTTATAATATTAACAATTTCACTATTCACTTGGTACATTAAATTAATTAGTCCAACTAATATTAACCCTCACCCTAACCTTTGTAGGCTTTTGATAAGCCAAAGATCATTTCGAGGAGCTGAAATGGCTGATGGTGCTGTAAACCAGGCTGTAGTGTAAATTCTTGTGGCAAAAATGCATATGTTTCTGAGACCCCGTTCTTCTTTTGCTGTGAGTCGAAATTGGGCCCGAAATAGTCATATTTTGATGGCATATATGGCTTTGGCCATCCACCTAGCACGATGAAGTCCAGCTGGTTGTTTAAATGATATACATTTTGCTGGAATTCCTCCAAGATAAAAAATGACTAAGTCAAGTAGCTTTCGGTAATCGTCACGAGGTTGAAAAGTTGTGAGCTGTTTTTGTGCAAATTTGATAATTTCTTCAGCAATGTCAACAACGACTGATGTACTAGACTCCTCTGTTAAAACAGTCTGAGATGTTGATTTATCAATTAGTGGCAAGTGTTGTTTAAATCGCTTAAAGATTGCTATGTCTGAACTTGTAGAAGGACCAAATGAATGCTTCACACCTGCTTCCAACATAATTTCAAGCATATGATGACGACAGGCCAGTCACAACATTTCCTTCTGCATCTTTCACTCCAGTAGGACACATGCTCCGTTGAATTTTGCTCTACTACTGGACATCTTTATTAAACTAGTTGAAACGATTTTAAGAGATAAAATACAAAAATCTGAGTGATATTATAATATTGATTTTGTGTAAACGTGGCCAAAGAAATTAGACAAAAAAATTTAACAAAGAATAATCAACAGCAAAGATTAAAATTAACTGAAATAAATAATAGTGGCATTGTATCTTCATCATTTCACACAATTAATAATATGTTTTGGGCATAGTCAGTCAGGCAGTCACGTTATTACCGACAAGGGGTAAAATAATTAAAATGTGTAAAATTCACAATGTGGTAGCAACCATTAAACATGTGTCAAAATCAATAAAAATTTTACTGATTTATTTTTTCATATATTGGAACATTTTTAGATGGTGCCCCATGAAAAATTCAAAACTTCATTTTTTTGAATCACCCTAATATATATATATATATATATATATATATATATATATATATATATATATACATCTACTGTACAATCCTTTGTATAATAACAAACACCGATACTTGTCGGTGTCTACCTTTGCGGTGAAAGTAAAAAAAAATCATTAAGTCAAGGATTAATCCAGATCAGATAATTTATTTTTAGTATAGTTTATAGTTTTAAAATTCAGACATTGACATCAGATAACTTCTGGATCATATTATTGAGCAACCTACTTGTTTATTATAAATAAATAAATTCATTCTGTCCAGAGTGAAATATTTGGCCCATATTCACATTTTGTAACATCCGATATGGAAGTAACTCTAAACGTCATGACCCTTTAGCCAGCTGCCTTTCTCTACTGAATGGACAGTTAATGCAGACGAGATACCGGAAGTATTAATTCATCTCATTTCCCGACTGTTCATCTTCAATGCTTTGTTTTCTTGAATTATCTTGTAAACATTTGTGTTTTGTATTGTTGAGAAATACACTCTGTCGATACAAGTAAACATTTGTGTTTTGTATTGTTGAGAAATACACTCTGCCGATACAAGTAAACATCTGTAAGTGTTTTGTATTGCTGAGATATACACTCTGTCGATACAAGTAAACATTTGTAAGTGTTTTGTATTGCTGAGATATACACTCTGTGGATACAAGTAAACATTTGTAAGTGTTTTGTATTGTTGAGAAATACACTCTGTCGATACAAGTAAACATCTGTAAGCGTTTTGTATTGTTGAGAAATACACTCTGTCGATACAAGTAAACATCTGTAAGTGTTTTGTATTGTTGAGAAATACACTCTGTCGATACAAGTAAACATTTGTAAGCGTTTTGTATTGTTGAGAAATACACCCTGTCGATACAAGTAAACATTTGTGTTTTGTATTGCTGAGAAATACACGCTGTCGATACAAGTAAACATTTTAAGTGTTTTGTATTGTTGAGAAATACACTCTGCCGATACAAGTAAACATTTGTAAGTGTTTTGTATTGTTGAGAAATACACTCTGCCGATACAAGTAAACATTTGTAAGTGTTTTGTATTGTTGAGAAATACACTCTGTCGATACAAGTAAACATTTGTGTTTTGTATTGCTGAGAAATACACGATGTCGATACAAGTAAACATTTGTAAGTGTTTTGTATTGTTGAAAAATACATTCTGTCGATACAAGTAAACAAGTCTGCGTACTGTGACACTGACGTCATTAATTGTGTTGAACTTTTTTATTTTATTTTTAACATTGGGAGGAGACGAGTCCAGATCGATGCTGCTTTTGATGACGTCATTACTTCCTGCTCCTTGCTACACCCAATTTAAACCTGGCATTTCTGTTTGTGTGTGTGTGTGTGGTAGGATACCAGTGGGATGTGACTGGTGGTGAATGATATCTATCTTCACAGTGATATAGATGGGGTTGAAACCTTTACATTTACATACATCCAGTGGATTGCCTTACATGGCTACATGAATTATCCCAGCTAGTCCCGATAGGATGAATTTATTATTCTCAAGCAACTTGTTGGTTACTTAATGAGACTCAGTGGAAATATTGAAAACAACTCATCCGAATTCCGATATATTAATGTACATACTGTATTTTCCAAGATTATCAACAGCTGGTGAATGCTCCATTAATATAGTGATCACTGGCTACATCTCATTCTACTGACTGAACTCTTAGAAGTTGTTCACTTTTCTTTTTGCTGTGAATTTTTTCTTCTTCATTTTTTAAACCATAGTTGTTGTTTGTTCCACCTTTTATTGTACACCCCCCCCCCCCCACACACAATTAATATATGACGGGATTTCCTCTAGCTAAATTTGCGACTGAAGTTTGACCCATTTATTTGTCTAGTGTTGTTATGACAGTCAACTCTAAGAAACCTTACACAATTGATAGTTTGTGTCTCTTTATAGTCTTCGTGTTATTGATGGAGGGAAAACAAGTATGAGATCTCGGTCGTTGAAAACTTGAACAAACAGAAGAAATCAAAACATCTAATTATTTTGTTTGACACTAAAGTTTGTTTAGTATGGTCTACTTTACATGGGGTGTCACCCAATGGACAGGTTGAGCTGTCAGTCAATTGGATGGAGTACTGCTCGTCTGACTGCATTATGTACGTACGCCAGTCTGTGTTAGTGGAGGTGACGAGCAAGTGAGAATGTTGATAAGAAGTCAATAAACTATAGATCTTTGTTTTTGTTTAAGTCTCATACATCTGCTGTGTCTCTCATCGATTCTGATATGAGACTTGAATACTTGAATGCACCGGGTGTGTATATATATGTGTGTGTGTGTGTGTGTGTGTCATACGCATCGCCAATACAAGAGAGATCAATACAGAACGTGAGCATTCATTTTGTCCGTCCGTATTTTTGTGTGTGTGTGTGTGTATGTGTGTGTGTGTGTGTACAGTTTAACGTTTCAGCATTAATTACCTTTGCGCGACTTGTCTTCTTTCTAATTGTGTTACGGGTTGGAGAAAGACATTTATATTAAAGAGTTAACTTCTCTGGTGTCTATTTGGGGGAGGGGGGAGGGTGCAGTGAGGGAGGGAACGGAAGAGAGCGTTGGTGACGTCATCAACACAAAACGGGTTTTCTGCCTGGGCTGGAGAAATCGATCGAGTATTTTCTATTGGTGGAATAGGTCACTCTATACTGACCGACTGTTTGGAAATAACTGGACCAGTTGTCTGTAGTATTAGGTCAAGTCACAGAGAGTGGTATGAAGTTATGTGATATTGACCACAGCTGTATGATATGACTATATTGATAGGTTCACACACACACACACACACACATAAAAGTCTCAGTCTGTCATACTACTAGATTCCACTCATTCTCTCAACGTCTATGGGGGTTGTTGTACCGATCAGGCTAGGACCTAAAAGTTGTTTACATTGTGAAGTTGAAGGCCACATATTTTATTTCAAAACGGTCATTCCTGTTACCGTGTTCGTTACGTAACAACGTCAGATGTCAATGTAATGGGGCACTGACTCTAATGGGGCACTGACTCTAATGGGGCACTTACTCTAATGGTCTAATGATGCACTGACTGGAATGGTCTAATGGGGCACTGACTGGAATGGTTTAATGGTGATTTGACTCTAATGGGGCACTAACTCTAATTAGGCACTGACTCTGATAGGGCACTGATTCTAATGGTGTACTAACTCTGATGGGGCACTGACTCTAATCGGGCACTGACTCTGATAGGGCACTCACTCTACTGGAGTACTTTAAATTGTACACTGTTTCTAGTCTTCTGTAGCTCATCGTGTGACAATACAAATATTAAAATAAACTTAATCTTGATGCCCCAACTGGACATTACACTTCTCACTAACTTAAAGTTAGACACAATAAAATAAGCCTAGTTCTGTTGTCCCAATATAGATTAGGGTTTAGTTCCCAGTCAGAATAATTCTTTTTACCGTCAAGTCATAAAAACGCCAGACATCATTGCCCCCTGTCACGTATATAGCTACACACATCAGTCTGAGGTCAAGTTGTAGTGGACGTATTTGTTATAGTTGTGTGTGAGTGAAATGGTTTATCTGACTGAAACTACAGTGGAAGTATTTGTTATAGATGTGTGTGAGTGAAATGGTTTATCTCACTGAAGCTACAGTGGAAGTATTTGTTATAGATGTGTGTGAGTGAAATGGTTTATCTCACTGAAGCTACAGTGGAAGTATTTGTTATAGATGTGTGTGAGTGAAATGGTTTATCTCACTGAAACTACAGTGGAAGTATTTGTTATAGATGTGTGTGAGTGAAATGGTTTATCTCACTGAAGCTACAGTGGAGGTATTTGTTATAGATGTGTGTGAGTGAAATGGTTTATCTCACTGAAACTACAGTGGAAGTATTTGTTATAGATGTGTGTGAGTGAAATGGTTTATCTCACTGAAGCTACAGTGGAAGTATTTGTTATAGATGTGTGTGGAGTGAAATGGTTTATCTCACTGAAACTACAGTGGAAGTATTTGTTATAGATGTGTGTGAGTGAATGGTTTATCTCACTGAAGCTACAGTGGAAGTATTTGTTATAGATGTGTGTGAGTGAAATGGTTTATCTCACTGAAGCTACAGTGGAAGTATTTGTTATAGATGTGTGTGAGTGAAATGGTTTATCTCACTGAAGCTACAGTGGAAGTATTTGTTATAGATGTGTGTGAGTGAAATGGTTTATCTCACTGAAGCTACAGTGGAAGTATTTGATATAGTTGTGTGTGAATGAAATGGTTTATCTGACTGAAACTACAGTGGAAGTATTTGTTATAGATGTGTGTGAGTGAAATGGTTTATCTCACTGAAGCTACAGTGGAAGTATTTGTTATAGATGTGTGTGAGTGAAATAGTTTATCTCACTGAAACTACAGTGGAAGTATTTGTTATAGTTGTGTGTGAGTGTAATGGTTTATCTCACTGAATCTACAGTGGAAGTATTTGTTATAGTTGTGTGTGAGTGAAATGGTTTATCTGACTGAAACTACAGTGGAAGTATTTGTTATAGATGTGTGTGAGTGAAATAATCTATGTGACTGAGTAGAGTACAACTTGAAGTAAACAGATTTGGTTTTTGTTCTGTATTTACCCTGAAGGCTATTGTCCTCTCTTGTCATTTTCTCTTTTAATTGGTTCCTCCCTAGGGACCTGGAACTGTTAGTTGTTTCGGATTTTTATTACTTCTTATCATTTTCTCTTTCTCTAAGGTTTAGTTAACTGGAGTTCTGGTCATGATGGGATACATCTGGACTGACGCAATGCATACGTCAATATATGAATACATTTATGTATGACCGGCATCGAGCCATCATACGCGGTCATCTTCTTAACACAGGACCTCGATTTCTATGTATTTCAGTACCTGGAACTTCATTTATAACAAATACATGTAGCTAGTTTTGTACACCACTCATTGAATTTTACTTTTCAATGTTCTCAGTTCTATGGTTGTATTCTATACGTTTTATTTTTAAAAGATGTCATTTGAGCATTTCATTTGCAAACCCAACTCATCATGTTTCATTTCATCTGTAACCCAACTCATCATGTTTCATTTCATGTGTAACCCAAGCTAAAATGTTTCATTTTATTTAGTCCTGGTTATTGTGAAGGAGATAAAATATTACATCAACAAGCGGGTGACTGTCTTGTTGGAAACAAATGATATTTTACCTGCTAGATTTATGGAATAATTGAATATTTTATTAGAGTTGTTTGAAGAATTCTTCAGGAGGGTTAGTTTACGTCTGTACTGCTGTAGGGCTCCATGAAACATTTCACCAATGTCTCTTGATCTTTTAAAAATCTAACCTGCTTACATCTCTCTGAACTAATCCAGCCCGCATACATTATAGTTCCATCTGTCTGAACTAATCCAGCCCGCATACATTATAGTTCCATCTGTCTGAACTAATCCAGCCCGCATACATTATAGTTCCATCTGTCTGAACTAATCCAGCCCGCATACATTATAGTTCCATCTGTCTGAACTAATCCAGCCCGCATACATTATAGTTCCATCTGTCTGAACTAATCCAGCCCGCATACATTATAGTTCCATCTGTCTGAACTAATCCAGCCCGCATACATTATAGTTCCATCTGTCTGAACTAATCCAGCCCGCATACATTATAGTTCCATCTGTCTGAACTAATCCAGCCCGCATACATTATAGTTCCATCTGTCTGAACTAATCCAGCCCGCATACATTATAGTTCCATCTGTCTGAACTAATCCAGCCCGCATACATTATAGTTCCATCTGTCTGAACTAATCCAGCCCGCATACATTATAGTTCCATCTGTCTGAACTAATCCAGCCCGCATACATTATAGTTCCATCTGTCTGAACTAATCCAGCCCGCATACATTATAGTTCCATCTGTCTGAACTAATCCAGCCCGCATACATTATAGTTCCATCTGTCTGAACTAATCCAGCCCGCATACATTATAGTTCCATCTGTCTGAACTAATCCAGCCCGCATACATTATAGTTCCATCTGTCTGAACTAATCCAGCCCGCATACATTATAGTTCCATCTGTCTGAACTAATCCAGCCCGCATACATTATAATTCCATCTGTCTGAACTAATCCAGCCCGCATACATTATAGTTCCATCTGTCTGAACTAATCCAGCCCGCATACATTATAGTTCCATCTGTCTGAACTAATCCAGCCCGCATACATTATAGTTCCATCTGTCTGAACTAATCCAGCCCGCATACATTATAGTTCCATCTGTCTGAACTAATCCAGCCCGCATACGTTATAGTTCCATATGTATGAATTAATCTAGCCCGCATACATTATAGTTCCATCTGTCTGAACTAATCCAGCCCGCATACATTATAGTTCCATCTGTCTGAACTAATCTAGCCCGCATACATTATAGTTCCATCTGTCTGAACTAATCCATCCCGCATACATTATAGTTCCATATGTCTGAACTAATCTAGCCTCGTGTGGAGAGGCCGAACTCCCATTGGGCGCCTCCCCAGGTGGCGGATAGGGGAAAGCTCGCCAGATATGGTGAGTGCCGATGAAATACAATTCTCGGGGCGGACCAAAGCAGGCACTACTGCCTTGTAGTTAGTGGAGGGATCCACAAAGGCTAAGGGACCTAACCTTAAACAAAGGCAGCTACTCACAAGGCTGTGAAGGGCAACACCCTAGTGGTTGTGCACAGGGCTAACTACCCAGTCATGTAAAAAAAACACTAGTTACGAAAGCCAATCAACAATTCAAAAACCGGACTGATTCAAATGGAAACCGACCTTCGCATGATCACGGACATGATTACTGGCTAGCGACTTGGAACGTGTTAAGCCTATACAGAGCAGGAGCCCTAACCCGCCTCACTGAACAGCTTAGAAAATACAAAATAAAAATAGCAGCACTCCAAGAAATCAGATGGAAAAATTCAGACATACTAAATACAACAGAGTATACCATCTTTTATAGTGGAAACACCACAAATACATTAGGAACAGGTTTTGCCGTCAGAAAAAACATCCTCAATCAAATAATTGGCTTTAAACCAACCAATGAAAGATTGTGCAGCCTCAGGATTCGTGGCAAAATGTTCAATATGACCCTAATATGTGCCCATGCACCCACTGAAGATTCAGAAGGGAATACCAAAGAGGAATTTTATGATGCCCTAGAAAGGTTATATGAAGAAGCACCTAGACATGGTATCAAATTAGTGTTAGGAGACTTCAACGCTAAGATTGGCAAAGAAACAGTATACAGACCGACAATTGGAAGCTACAGTCTACATGAAGAAAGCAACGATAATGGAACGCGTCTGATTGATTTTGCATCTGGCAAAGGCATGACCATTAGTAGCACTAAGTTTCCACACAAAAGAATACACAAAGAAACATGGAGGTCACCAGATGGGGTGACAAGAAATCAAATAGATCATGTGCTAATAGACAGGCGACATGGTTCAGATATTCAAGATGTCAGAAGCTTCAGAGGAGCAGATGCCGACACAGACCACATGTTAGTCAAAATAAAGTATAGACAAAAAATAAGTATCTTTCACAACACAAAAGCAAAGATAACAAACCAATTTGACTGTGAAAAACTAATAAAAGAGCCACAAACAAAAGAAAAATATGCACAAGAAATTAAAAGCAAACTAGAAACACTAGATATAGATAATACTGAAAATCTAAATAGCCACTGGGAAAAGATTAAACAAACCATAAAAAACACAGCGGAAAGTGTCATAGGGTACAAGCAAAAGAAGAAAAGGGCTGAATGGTATGACGAGGAATGCAAAAAAGAAGTGGAAGAACGAAACCAATTGAGGATAATAATGCTACAAAAAGCAACCAGAAAGTCAACTCACGCATACACTGAGGCTAGAAGTAAGGCCACTAAAATATGCAGAAAGAAAAAACGTGAATGGGAAAAGGGAAAACTAGTAAAACTAGAGGAATACTCAAAAGAAAAAGAAACAAGAAAAATGTACATGGCCATCAAAGAGGAAAGTAACGGCTTCCAAGCAAGATCTCACATGTGTCTTAACAAATCAGGCGACCTGCTTATAGAAAATGAAATGGTTCTAGAAAGGTGGGCGGAATATTTTGAAGAAATGCTGAACATTAAAACTGACAGCGAAAATGATGTACCAAACATTGCAGAGGACGATGGGGCAGAAATAGAAGAACCAACCATAGAAGAAATAAATAATATTATTAAAAAGACCAAAAACAATAAAGCACCAGGAGAAGATAACATAAATGCTGAGTTACTCAAATATGGAGGACGCACACTACACTTAGAAATACACAGGATGGTCAATAAAATATGGAAAGAAGAGATAATGCCAACAGAATGGGAAACAGCCTTAATAGTTCCGCTACACAAGAAAGGTTCGAAACTTAACTGCAACAACTACAGAGGAATCTCACTTCTCAACACTGTTTATAAAATACTAACAAAAATAATAGCCTGCAGAATAGGGAATTTCAGTGAAACAGTATTAGGTGACTATCAATGTGGTTTCAGGCCTAGCAGAGCAACCACAGACCACATCTTTTCCCTTCGAAACACTCTAGAAAAATGTTATGAGCATAATATAAACCTACATCAGCTGTACATAGATTTCAAGATGGCATTTGACAGCATCAATATAAATTATCTTTACAAAACATTGCAGGAGTTGTGTATCCCCAACAAGCTCATTAGACTAGTACGTATGACATTAAACAACTCAAGAAGCAAAGTGAAAATCCAAGGGGAAAGCTCAAGAGAATTTAAAGTAAACCAAGGACTTAGGCAAGGAGACTCCCTTTCGTGCATACTTTTCAACTTAACCCTAGAAAAAGTCATAAGAAACGTACAGTTGGATAAGCGAGGAACTATAACACACTACCTCAGAAGTGAAAAAACAAAAGTCTATGAAAACAGGAACAATATTTACAGAACCCATCCAATACCTTGCATATGCTGATGACATAACATTGATAGGAAAGCAGAGCAAGGATATAGCAAAAGCATACATAGAATTAGAAACAGCAGCTCAGAAAGCAGGTTTAACAGTAAACGAAACAAAGACTCAATATATGCTGTTACAAAGAAATGAAAAAGAAGGAAGAGAAAAATTTTTCAAAATCAGTGATAGAACATTTGAAAGAGTAGAAAACTTAAAATACCTGGGATCAACCATAAGTGAGAAAAACGATATAATGATAGAGATAAAAAACAGAATAGAAGTAGGGAACAGAATATATTATACACTGCATAAAATACTGAAAAACAGACAGATCTCCAGAAAACTTAAAAAAACCATATACAAGACAATGATCCGGCCAGCAGTAACATATGGTAGCGAAACATGGACCATCAGCAAACAAGCAGAAAATATGCTAAACACTTGGGAAAGGAAAATATTTAGGAAAATATATGGGCCAGTAAAGGACAATAATGAGTGAAGTAGAACCAATTCAGAGCTGTACGAACTGTACGAAGAACCAAATATAACAGCTGAAATTAAAATGAATATATTAAGGTGGGTAGGGCACATAGTAAGAATGGAAAACAACAGAGGTCCAAAAATGATTTATAAGACAACACCTAATGAGATAAGGCCTAAAGGCAGGCCAAGAAGCAGATGGTTGGAGGAAGTGGAGAAAGACCTTAAAGCCATAGGAGTGAGAGAATGGAGGAAGAAGACCCTGGATCGGGAAAAGTGGAGAAGTGTAGTATGGCAGGCCCTAAATGGGCTGTAGAGCCAAAGGAAGAAGAAGAAGAACTAATCTAGCCCGCATACATCATAGCTCCATCTGTCTGAACTAATCTAGCCCGCATACATTATAGTTCCATATGTCTGAACTAATCTAGCCCGCACACATTATAGCTCCATCTGTCTGAACTAATCTAGCCCGCATACATTATAGTTCCATATGTCTGAACTAATCTAGCCCGCATACATCATAGTTCCATCTGTCTGAACTAATCTTGCCGCAGTTCCAAAAAATCAGTTTCATATCTACATTTGAAATGTTAAAGAACATAAATACCCAAGTAAATATCTAGTATATGAAAGTAAAACAGATTTAAAGGGAAGTGAACTGAAAGTAAAACAGATTTAAAGGGAAGTGAACGAATAAAGTGTAATTCAAAGAATTATTTTTAATGGATGGAATATCAGCAAAACGTACCAGTCAGTTCCACGACAATTTGAAATTGTATGTGTCACGTGACTCTAAAATACATTCAATAGAATTGTGACGAGCTAAAGTAGATTTAGAGACAGAGACAATCCCCTTCGACCTTTTAACATAGTAGATATCTAAGAATTAGGATTAGTACGAATAATAGTGACAAGGTGACAGACGACTTAGGGCAAGGTGGGGAAACAATAGAATAGTAGACAGCAAAGGTGTGAAGACCGGGAGGCGACGTCGGACAGGCTAGTAGGGTTAACAATGACGACCAGGTGACGCTCCTAGAAAGATTAGATAGTGAAGAGACTGTGACGTACTTAGGGTAATTAGGGCACGGACGTTAGGGGTATAAATAGGGGCTGGATTCGGACATTAGTTAGGAGAAGTTAGTGAGGGGCAGTTCGTAGTTATGAGAGGAGTTAGTTATGAGGAGTTTGAGAAGATAGTTACGAGAGCGACGAGAATAGTTTAGAGATCTTTAGTTAGTCAGAGTTGAGGCAGAGCAAATTACTGTGGATTTAAATGTGTATTCGTTTATGGACTTGTTGTATTCTGATGTACATTTATGTAAATAAATCGTTGTACTAACAACGCATCGAGTTTGAGTGGTTTTTGAGTTGTGACATAGGAGTGAACCAATAAGAGTGAAACAGACAGACATTAAGCTAAATTGACATCTCTACGTTTGAATTAAAACGCACAACTCATAACATGAACCAAAGGGCCTGAGACGTTTATTGAGCATAACCAAAGTGCCCGTAACATGTATGAAGTATAGAAAAAGGACCCGTAACAAGAATATGAAGAGAAACCCACTAATTGTAATGATACTGTTTGATTCCACGACTCCTGTCATTATGTTTTTATGCAATATATCTTGTCACAGTATTTTTAATGATATAATATTTCCTGTCACAGTATTTAACGTTGCAATATTTCCTGTCACAGTACTTAACGATGCAATATTTCCTGTCACAGTATTTAACGTTGCAATATTTCCTGTCACAGTATTTAACGTTGCAATATTTCCTGTCACAGTATTGCGGTATTTCGCGTGGTTACTTTAAAATCAACAAGAGACTGAAACATTTTTTTGTTGTTTCTCTTCCTACTGTTGACCCAGTGTCTGCATCCCACAACTGTTTTGGCAGGTCAGTTTGGAGGTCAAGCTAATGTTGGTCATCATGGGGACAAATAGGATCAGACTAGCGCTATGTACGGAAGGACAGTTGTTGTTTTAAAAAAAAACATTTTCTGGACATTTGTGAAGGATAATGTCATATACTGAATGTGGATAACACGCTATTGTCATATACTGAATGTGGATAACACGCTATTGTCATATACTGAATGTGGATAACACTCTATTGTTATATACTGAATGTGGATAACACTCTATTGTTATATACTGAATGTGGATAACACTCTATTGTTATATACTGAATGTGGATAACACTCTATTGTTATAGCGGACATCTCACTATCACCGTAGCATCATTCGGAGATTTGGAGGATTTTCTGTATCACAGTGACGTTGTTTATGGAGGTGAACGTTACAGTAGGTTGAATGCTTCCTTTATAAATATACAGAGATTTCTTGATTGTCTTTTTCATGAGATAGAATGTAACAACGATAACATTAGAAGAAAAATAGATTGCATACGTCTAGTCATACTAATGTCAGTTATAAATTACCATAAATGAATTGAAGCTTATGTTGTACACCAGTTTCATTTCTATTGAATCTAAACGGAAATGGATGGAGATACAGTCTTACTATGTGAGAACGGATGGTCGTGCGGTAAAGTGCTCGACTGTAGACCTGAAGGTTCATGGTTCGATCTCCTGAGAGGACCAGTAGATTTTCAAGTCATGGTTTAAGTCCCCGCTATCTCCCGTGGTGCCTCCCTGGTCAATTGCACTATAGGCCATATTGGTGATGAAAGTTTGGCACCATAAAAACTGTCCCATTAGTGGTTTATAGATCTAGGATCTAAGAGCTTTCATCTCATCCTTACAGAGACATCACACACACACAGTCTTATTATTACGTTGTAAATATCGATGGCCATAAAGCGCGTCTATGTACTCCCTCTTTTGTAGCTCCAACTACATTTTGGTCGATTGAATTACAAAGCGCGTCTATGTACTCCCTCTTTTGTAGCTCCAACTACATTTTGGTCGATTGAATTACAAAGCGCGGGAAACATGTGAGAAATAGATCATTGGAGTTTATGTTGTATAGAAGATTACCGTTTATTTAATAATGGTATTAATTTCATCTCTGTATCATTACATTTCATTCGTTAGATAATCACATGGACAGATGTCAGTTGTGTTGGACACTTGCTGACATCCATCTTGTGAATGTCAACATTGGATTATTTAGTCAGTTTACATCAGCAATAGTGGAGTTCAGTTAAAGACATGTACACTTATCTTCCCTAACCCCGGTATGAGAGGGCACTTGGTATAGGTCACATGTTTATTCTTGTCGTATGTCAACATAGAAATAGACATATACATCTTCTAACTTCCTAATTCCATGTATTTAAAATTGTGTATGATTATTCGATAAATCTTCCTTGAAGTCTGGCCTTTGTTTCATCAATTGTTTCACTTGGGTCATTTCATTAAGTCAATATTTCTTCTCTGCCGGTGTAAGACGGCAGATTGTAACATCCATGAAGGCAGATTGTAACGTCAATGAACTCAATACAGTGTTTCATTTTCAACTTCGTCAGTGTTAGAATTCAGTTTGCTGCTTGAATGAACTATTTGTCTACAGTTGGATACTATATGTCAATGATGTACTGTCAGCCACACACACACCCTCTCTCTCACACACACTCACACACACACACACTCTCACACACACAGGCACAGTGAGTGTGAAGGCAGCAGGGTGTTCTGGTATCAGTGAGTAGATCGACACCAGTCAGCCTATCATGTTGTCTAAACTTAAAGGTGTTTTCATACGACTGTCATGTGTGTGTGTGAGTGTGAGTGTCGCAAGTGTTCATTATGTGGGAGTACAGTCTGAAGAATTTTGAAATCTGACAAGTCGACTTGAAGGCGACACCAGCTGATGGTTAGAGTGAAACATTTATCTTGTGTAAACATTGCTCTAGTTTAATCAGTTATTACATGTGTTTGAGAGTATATATTTTTAGAATACGGTTTCTGTGTTGTAAAAAAACAACATTAATTTAAATTTTGAAATCAAATGATGCTCGCTGTCTTGAGTGACTGAGATTTCTTCATGAAGACGTTGTCATGATAAACCACAGTACACAGTAAATAAATAGCATAGATCGCATCACTATTTAAAAACTCACTATTAATGACTAAAAAAATGCACACATATACTTTATTTTAATTTTGTGTATCTCTTTAATATTGATATAATGTAGTAAAATAACAAAAATAGGGCAGCTTTAGGAAATGTCAGTTTACAATGACAATGTGCATTCTGTATAATTTACAATGACAATGTGCATTCTGTGTAATTTACAATGACAATGTGCATTCTGTGTACTTTACAATGACGATGTGCATTCTGTGTACTTTACAATGACGATGTGCATTCTGTATAATTTCTACTATGAGAGACAGGGTGTGTCGTTGTGAGTTTAGTCCATATTAACAAACACATTTGCACACAACAGCCGTGTAGATGTCTATTTTTAGACCTAGACCACATACTGACACAGTGTACTATCATTGTCATTTTATATTGCTTTCTTACTGGAGATGATCAGTTCCCTGAAATGTTTACTTTTGTAGTAATATCTCAGTTACCTCCCCATGTTCCTCCACGCCCACCACCAATCAATATATTTCATAAACACAATTAGTTTTCTTGCACAAAATCGCGACATACTTGTGTATCTATCACGAAACACTAGTTAAACAATGGCACTCTGTTTTATGTCTACATACAATCTAAAATGTTGACTTTCAAATGAGTGAACATTTATTTATTTAATTGTTGACGCTCATTGAAATCTTAATTCTGGTTGAGCCTCTGGAAGACATTCATATTTACATGAACATTAATGTAAAACTGCTACACTCTGGTATTGTTACTAGTATTGAAATTAATTTAACATTACAGGTTTTATTTTTTTTGAAGTAGTACGCATATAAATTATGAAAACAAGGGGAAGTAACCGTCAAAATATTACGTTTATCTAAGTTAAAACCTTATGACCTCCCTTTTTCTCATATTTTCTTCCTCATTTGACTCCGATTCATTATTTGTTTCTAATCGAGATCGTTATCAAATCAAACGGTGCTTAGTATTTAGATATTTTTTAAAAATTTCGTTTGTATTTACCATGTCTAAAATGTCATTTATTTTTCCCCCTTTTCAGGAGCAGGCGGCCAAAGAGAAGTTGAAGTCTGCCACACCTCCCAGTGATGAGAGAGAAGATGACGTGGCCAGTACACCGCCACACCTCCATCCCGCCATGAACAAGAGAACAAGGCGAGGTGCCGTGTCAGCTGAGGTGTACAAGGAGGAGGATGCAGCACAGTATGTCAAGAAGGTAAGGTACACAACTGTGTCACTTTTTAGACAAGTCTAATTGAACTCAATGTCAAGAAGGTAAGGGTACACAACTGTCTCACTTTTTAGACAAGTCTAATTGTACTCAATGTCAAGAAGGTAATTCTGTAATGCTACAACTGTCTCACTGTTAGGACTAGACACTACATTTTGACCAGTCCATTTGTACAGTAAGTCCAGAAGTACAACTGTATCACTGTTAGGACTAGACACTACATTTTGACCAGTCCATTTGTACAGTAAGTCAAGAAGTACAACTGTCTCACTGTTAGAACTAGACATGGACACAAGTCTGTTTGAACAAACATTCATACCGGTAGGGAAGTTAAAGGATATTATTGAAGGCCTCTTTGAATTATATATTAGTCAAACTTTCATACATACAGACCAGTTTAACGAAAGTCAGGATCTTTTCAACTCATGGGTTATGATGGGCTGCTATTTCTCAAAGTTGTAAAAAAGACAACTTTAATTAGTACTTTTAAACATTTTGATATTTATTTGTCTAAATAGGGCTCTCTCACTGTACGGATGGGATTTTTATCTAAACTAAAGATACCTGGTAACTTAATAGGTGTATTAGGTTAGTCAACTGTTTAATCAAAACTCAATAGTTGTACTTTTAAGTCACCTGTTTAGTCAAAACTCAATAGTTGTTCTTTTAAGTCACCTGTTTAGTCAAAACTCAATAGTTGTTCTTTTAAGTCACCTGTTTAGTCAAAACTCAATAGTTGTTCTTTTAAGTCACCTGTTTAGTCAAAACTCAATAGTTGTTCTTTTAAGTAAACTGTTTAGTCAAAACTCAATAGTTGTTCTTTTAAGTCACCTGTTTAGTCAAAACTCAATAGTTGTACATTAAGTCACCTGTTTAGTCATCTCCCACCTGGACTAGCCTGTGGTGATGACTGTAAAATCAATGTATTGAATCATTGAACAGTATTGTGAGATGTGCAGATTATGGCTGATTAGTCAGAGAGACAAACAAACTGACAGGCTCTTGAGCGAAATCATGCCAGAAAGAGAAGATAACTCATATAGAATAACACTGAATTAATCATAGTTCAATCTTAAATACTTTCAGTTTCCATTGAGTAGAACACTACCCCCCATCACTGCTGTTTCAGTCAAACACGTTTAATTATTAGAAACTATTTTAACACAGACCAAAAATTCTTACTGCCTTGTGCGAACACTGATGTATAACTAGACATGTTGACGCAATTGTCTTTATTTTACATTATTGACAGACTTTGACTACTTTGTAAACAGGTTGTTTATCTAGTTCTAAACTTTCTAAAGACAACAGGTGGAGGAAGTAATGAAACATTACTAAATAAATGTTGTTAAATATTCTATGAAGTTTACTTTGACAAATGTTAACAAATATATAGTGACATGTTAGCAATGATTTCTTTTTTAAATTCTCGGTGTGGCGCGATGTTTGTACAAGGGATGCAACCCACGCAAATAGCGAGTTAAAACATTTGATTTGTTGTGTCCCTTGATTACATCTATACATCTTGACTTAATAATATTTTTGTTTACATCTTTAAATGATCTTGTAAGTAGCTGTCAGATGATCAATGTAGTAAATACTTCGTATGTGAGAAATCAGTTTCACATAGGTATTGGCTGCTAAGTCAGTTTCACATAGGTATTTGCTGCAAAGTCAGTTTTACTGAGGTATCTGCTGCAAAGTCAGTTTTACTGAGGTATCTGCTGCAAAGTCAGTTTTACTGAGGTATTGACTGCAAAGTCAAATAGTACAGCTATACGACGAGCTTGGCTGGAAGATTCTGATACTGAACTATATCGTATTGGAGTATATCACCAACAGTGGCGTATGGGTGGGAGAACACAAGTCATCTAATACAACATCATCAAGTCATCTAATACAACATCACCGAGTCATCTAATACAACATCACCGAGTCATCTAATACAACATCATCGAGTCATCTAATACAACATCACCGAGTCATCTAATACAACATCACCGAGTCATCTAATACAACATCATCGAGTCATCTAATACATCACCACCGAGTCATCTAATAATCTAATACAACATCATCGAGTCATCTAATACAACATCATCGTGTCATCTAATACAACATCATCATCGAGTCATCTAATACAACATCACCGAGTCATCTAATACAACATCACCGAGTCATCTAATACAACATCATCGAGTCATCTAATACAACATCATCGAGTTAACAATCTATATGATATTCGGGTCGACCTCCCTTTCTGCACCGAACTCTTTATGTTTTTATCTTCCACTTTACATTATTTTGAAGTGGGGCTGCTGTTCCATGATTTGCTGGAGTTGAAAGATGGCAAAGTTGATGATCTAAGGTGGCGAGATACGTCGCTTAATATTTATACACCAAGAATAACCCAGATAAAGATGACACATTCCTAGGATGACCTCAAAACATTGCCAGTAATCTGTATCTTATGTCTACTGAGACGGCTGTATTATCTAAATATACAGATCAACCAATAATATATCAGAGTTGGCAGTCTTGTGGTGACGAATGAGTTGGAAGTTCATAAGCCAGTAGTTACTTTTGTAAGGCGGCAAAGTCTGTCTGTCTGTCTCTCTTCCCTCCAATAATTCAGTATTTTAAGTGATTTCTTTACAAACCGCACAACCTTTTTTTATTACTTCTCTAAGGCCGCAGAAATGTCTTTAAAAGGGTTCTTAGTGGGCCTGTACGACCCCAGTCGCCCGCCCCTCCTATATAGCTTAGCTCACTTGTGCCAACATGATGCTGACTGAAACTTTTAAGCTGCTTATTAACTATTGATTGTCTATCTATAACCGTGGTCTAGCTGTTGACAGGAAATGTTCTATTTGAACTATGGGTAATGTAACTGACGACTAATTGATGACTTTACTTATGGAATAAAACAAATACTGTTCTTTTTTTAATTATCACATAGACACACAGTGGCGTAGCGAGCTTAACTCGCGACGGGGCACAATACCTTTTTAGCGCCCCCCCCATTCGAAAACCATATGTAAAATATACCATTTGGCGCCCCTTTGTGAGTAGCGTCCGGGGCATGATGCCCCCCTTGCTACGTCACTGTTAACACACCCGTGTCACATAAATTTTTTTTTAGCGAACATGGTGGACAATAGTGGACAATAGTTGACCAATAAGACTATGCTGTAAAAAAACCTAGTAAATTTATGTGAGAATTATTTGTAACTTATTATATTTACATGTGTAAGTGCCGTCCTAATTCACTTACAGTGGCAATCAGAAGTCGCGTTCCGTTATTTTATTTAGTAGAAAATACTACAAATAGTCACACTGTCTCTACCCCGGATTTAAATAGGACGTAGACAATTTGACCTGTTTTGTGTACTAAGTATTCGATGTGGTGTATATAGAAGTAACAGGACGTAGACAATTTGACCTGTTTTGTGTACTAAGTATTCGATGTGGTGTATATAGAAGTAACAGGACGTAGACAATTTGACCTGTTTTGTGTACTAAGTATTCGATGTGGTGTATATAGAAGTAACAGGACGTAGACAATTTGACTTGTTTTGTGTACTAAGTATTCGATGTGGTGTATATAGAAATAACAGGACGTACACAATTTGACCTGTTTTGTATACTAAGTATTCGATGTGGTGTATATAGAAGTAACAGGACGTAGACAATTTGACCTGTTTTGTGTACTAAGTATTCGATGTGGTGTATATAGAAATAACAGGACGTACACAATTTGACCTGTTTTGTGTACTAAGTATTCGATGTGGTGTATATAGAAGTAACAGGACGTAGACAATTTGACCTGTTTTGTGTACTAAAGATCTAAAGATTCGATGTGGTGTATATAGAAGTAACAGGACGTACACAATTTGACCTGTTTTGTGTACTAAGTATTCGATGTGGTGTATATAGAAGTAACAGGACGTAGACAATTTGACCTGTTTTGTGTACTAAGTGTTCGATGTGGTGTATTTACAAGTAATAGGACGTAGACAATTTGACCTGTTTTGTGTACTAAAGATTCGATGTGGTGTATATAGAAGTAACAGGACGTAGACAATTTGGCCTGATTTGTATACTAAGTGTTCGATGCGGTGTATTTACAAGTAATAGGACATAGACAATTTGACCTGATTTGTGTACTAAAGATTCGATGTGGTGTATGTAGAAGTAACAGGACGTAGACAATTTGACCTGATTTGTATACTAAGTATTCGATGTGGTGTATATACAATAGGGCGTCCCAAAAAAATGAAGTTTTGAAATGTTGATGTCTCACCCCACAGAATATGTCTGTTTGGTAACAGTAGTTAACCTGCAAAATTTCAGCTCATTTGGACAATGTTTAGAGGTTTAAAGTTCCAGATTTTGGTGTAAAATCATTCGCGGTCAAATCTAATACAGCGTTAATGTTGCATTATATGCGAAACTGATATATTAAGTAACGAATTGATGCTTAGTATTGTTTATAATATTAAATGAAACAAAATATATAAATCTTGAATGGTTTATAATTTTAAATTTGAAATTAAAGTAAAAAATTATGAAAAAACAAAGTTTTATTCATTTTGTCAAATTAATTCTTGAAAGAATGTTGATCTGCTTGAAAAATAATAATAATAAATGCAAATAAGCATTCATACTATTTATTTTGTACTTTGTACTGTAGGGTAGACAAAAATTTTAAAAAAGTTCTTCAAATTTAAATTTTAGCCAGCTGTTCACGATTACACTCTGCAAAATTTTTCCGATGTTTTTCAACCACTTGGAGCAAAAATTGATTTTGTTCTTCGTCCTTGGTGATACTGTCATTGAAATTTTGTATCAATGCTACACCTCACTCTGCAGAGTCATTGATATAAGCCAGATTCTTTACAAAATCTGCTGCAACTTTAAAAGATGGTGTTTCTGACCATGCTTCAACAGGAACATCTAGAAAACTGGCATCAATGTTGGATGTTTCAAAAAATGTGGTAGAAGCACGCAAATCAACAACACTTTTTGGTAATGTTTTTATGAGATGCGGTCCACGTTCTGATTGCATTGTCCGAACAGGGCCAGTTTTTTCTTTGTCCGACAAAAGGGTTGAAAATAACGCAGGCGTCGACAGTTCCGGACTCAAGTACCACGAGTGACGCACCATCATTTTCAATCCATTCGATCGAAGAACAGCATCATCATATTCGTATAAACGCTGTATCAACAAGATATCATTCACAGGTGCATCTGCGGTGAGCCTGCATGACAACCATGATTGAAGATAAACACATATGGTAAACCGATTAAAGCGCTGATTACCTTGTAATTCTCGAGCTGTTAACTGAAACATGGAATCGTTGCCTGCAAACAGTAGTTCGATTTTCAATGCATAGATTGCTTTCGCCATCCACCTTGCCCTATGTAGGTCTGCGAATGCTGACATCAACCTCCAACCCAACCATTTGTGCAACAAGCAGAAGAAATTCCAAATAATCATCACGTGAATGACTGACCTCAAGTTGACATTTGATAAATTCTTTAATCGAATCAGACACGATTATCAAAGGGGCGGATCTGGCTTCGGGTGTGTGGTTTAATTCTGGCCATTTTTCTCGAAACCTCTGAAAAAACAAAATCTCTGGTCCAGTGGATGGTCCAAGACAAACATTGAATGCATCGGAAAGGAGTACTTCCAACCAATGTTCCCTCTAAGGATTTGAGGTTTGTGCGCCAAAAAAAAATTTGTGAGCCAAAATTTCATTGATGTGTAAATTGTGCGCCAATAGCACGACGCGCACTACAAATACAATTACTGTCATTTGAAAAGAAAATAAATAAGAAGAAAATAGAGTCAACCACATGGGAAGCTTCCATATATTTACATGTAGGTAATTAGAGCATTTTCGAAAAAAAATGCTCTATTGTCCCCGTTTTGTCTGTCTGTCTGTCTGTCATCACCCTAGATCTCAATAACCATAAGTCCTAGACCCATGATGTATATATCATTTTGTAGGTCTTGGCCTGCCAAGAAATAGCTTTTTTCCATTTCGCGATCTGACCTCTCAGGGCCGTAAAAGGGGCCTTAGTACCGTTTTTTACTATATAAGCTATATTAATAAAGGAACGCTATATCTCAGCAACTATAAGTCCTAGACCCATGATGTATATATCATTTTGTAGGTCTTGGCCTACCAAGAAATGACTTTTTTTCCATTTCGCGATCTGACCTCTCAGGGCCGTAAAAGGGGCCTTATAAAGTGCTGTTTTTACTATATAAGCTATATTAATAATGGACCGCCCTATATCTCAGCAACCATAAGTCCTAGACCCATGATGTATATATCATTGTGTAGGTCTTGGCCTGCCAAGTGTACATCAAAAGTCCATTTCGCGATTTGACCTCTCAGGGCCAAAATATAAGAGATTGTTATGTACCGTTTTGCTTATATTTTAAATATAAATAATAAAAGCTAATCAAAGGGGCGTAATCATTATTTATTTTTGTAACAGTTATTCAACATGACTTACTTGTCCTTTTAATACCTTTTTTCAGATATATGCATTACACAATTGAATTTATAAACATTTCCAAAATTTACAATTATTTACTGAAAGATAACAAACGTACTGAAAATGCGCTAACACGTCCTGTGTCCAGAATGGAACAGGCTTAATTGCTTGTTTTTTATAAAGCTTTTGTAAATAAATTCTTTTAGAATTGTAAAAAAATTTATGGTTGCAGTAAATATGGTTAAGTAGAAGAAATAACATTTAAAAATGACGAATATGCAACCAAAAAATAAGAAATAAACTGATAAGTTTTTAGATATAAATATAAATGGAACTTTACGTGAGATAGACCAAGAATAAACTAAATTCTAATACAACAAGATAAAAAAGAAAACCCAAGAATTGAATCAATTAATTTTATTTGGTAATAATTAACTTTTCCCTTCTTCCTTTTTCTGCTTTCCAAAAGTCATATCCATGATCTGTGTTAATGATATTTTCAGCTAATAAATATTACTTAATTCTCATTAAATGTTCCTAATGGTCTACATCAAGCCTATTTCACATTTTTGTTTTAATTGTATTCATTAAGTTAATTTTCTCTCACAGTCTGCACTTGAAGCTTTAAAAGTTCCACAAATATGAATAAGAAGAAAAAGTTCAATAAACTGTTCATTTTCCTGCACACAATTTACAATGTCCTGAAAGGTTTTCAGTGTTCCAAATGTTTCTTTTTCATTTAAAAGTAGCTTCAACTCTGAATATTCCTTCTGATCTTCCTTTGAAAAAGATGTTGCATCCTTTTGGAATAAGGTGCCATAACGATTTGCCAGTCTTCGAAGTTAATCAGTGCCAAAATGAAATTGGCCAAGTTTGATGGATTTAAAAAAAACACCCTTATCAAACACACACCAGTCCTGTAATTCCTGATCTGGAAATCTTTTGTCCATGTGGTCAGATGTCTCTTTAATAAATTTAATAATATCATCTGTGATGACTGAATGATTATATGATGATAATAGATTTTTTACTTCCTCCTCAAAATATATACTTTCTCCAAAATACTGTGATCCTAGTTGCCTTATTTTGGCTTTGGCAAACTGAAACGCCTCAACTGTATTGAGGCTGCTCCTCTGGAGAGTCTTACATAATTCTGCTAACTCGCCAAGAACATTACAAAGGATAGGTAATGCAACGCGAATCTCTGGTTTTGTTAATTTGTCAAGACAGTATTTGTTCACTGGGTCTTTATCTTCGTTTACTTCCTCTCTGCATTACTCAACCAAAATATCATAATTCTTTATCAAACCACTAACCGCAAAATGCCTAGAAAGCCATCGTACTTGATTTAATGGCCTGAAAGAAACAATATCACAATCTGCAGCTTCTGCAATTTCTGCCAATTTCGCCTTTTTTACACTTGACCTGCTGAACAATGTATAGACAGTGCGTATTAAAGTTTCTAGTTGTTTCGTTAATTATATTTTTTCCCATGCATCATCTAATCCTAAATCTTCTCTATGAGCGACACCGTGTTGTTCAACAAGATGAGGAACAGACTTGCGTAATATGGCAGTAACACCATTATTCTTGCCAAGCATCACAGATGCACCATCCGACGTGAACATAATCATTCGATTTAAGTACAGATTAGTTTATTCGTAAAAATTCACAACTGCAGAAACAATTTAAATGCTATCGCATGCTGTTAATTGTTTAATACCAGCAGAAACAGTTTCATAAATCTGTTTGTGAGCATTTCTAATTTTAATGTACAATATCAGAATTTCCGAAATGGAAATGTCTGTACTTTCATCCACAATGAGGCTGTGAAAAGAAGAATCTCGAATTTCTTTTAAAACTTTAGCTTTAGTATTCTCCTAACTATCTAATCTTTCTAGGAGCGTCACCTGATCGTCATTGTTAACCCTCCTAGCCTGTCCGACGTCGCCTGCCGGTCTTCACACCTTAGATGTCTTCTTATCTTAAAACGGCGAAGGGGATTGTCTCTGTCTCTACCACTACTCTAGCTCGTCACAATATCACCAAATGACTCGACTCCTGATCGTCACCCTTTCGCTTCGACCTTTTCTTTTTTTCTCATTTATATCGCGCAAGTCACGGCGGAATTTTATGACAAAATTTTATGTAATTTTTTTCCTCTAATCACAAATTTTGTGCGCCAAGTCAAAAAGTTGTTCGCTGAGGTCTGAAAAATCGTGCGCTAGCGCAGGCTGGCGCAGCTTAGAGGGAACGTTGCTTCCAACATGTGATGACGGCATGCCATCCATAATAGATTACATCCCAGGGCTACTTCTAACAGAGTGCAAGCTCCATTGAGTCTTCCAGTATGGTAGAGAATAATTTTATAATTGTTTCTAGCCTGACAATTTAGCATGCTTAGTTTAAAACAATCAAATCTTCAAAAGATATGCACGTTGCACAAGTTTTGCACAATAGGTATTTTATATGTTTTCTGGCATTTATTACATTTTCTAATTAAGAATCACACTATTTCAACTCTAGTTAATGGTAGCAATGAGGTAAATATATTTAAACTTCATTTTATTCAACTATGGCATGCAAAAACTGCAAATTATTTGAGCCACGATTCGTCTGGATTTTTATGTTGGCCTAATACTGGAATTTTAAAAGCTCTTGGGGGACCTCTAAATGTTGTTCAAATGAGCTACAACTTCACCGATTCACTCATTGTACCCAAGAGACACATTTCAGGGGGTGAGACACCAAAGATTAAAAAAAAAATAATTTCCGAGCATTTCTGGGACGCCTTAATATACAAGTCTCATTAATGGAATTATTAAAATCTGGTTATTTGAATTTTTAAAAACAGCAACATAGATTTAGTAATTTCTAATTAGAATATTGATTTTTTTTCTTTTCTAAAATGTATTCTAACTTTATAACGAAATATAAGACTATAAATCCGTTGGTTAGCTCCCCTGGTATCAAGTATAGATTAACTTGAAATGTTGTGAAGGAGCGATTGACAAAATTGTTTACCAGTAGGAAGTAATCAATACGTCATATGTCAGGGGCTACACACATTTCCACTTTGTGTGTCCACTGCCCCATAGCGTCCATATCATAACGTCCACATATATATATATATATATATATATATATATATATATATATTTATATATATATATATATATAGAGAGAGAGAGAGAGAGGTAGTTAGGTAGGTTAGGTATAGGTAGGTAAATATGTAGGTTAGGTAGGTAGGTAAGTAGTTTAGGTAGGATAGATAGGTAGGTTAGATAGGTAGGTAGGTAGGTTAGGTGGATTGGTTGGTTAGGTATAGGTAAATAATTTTGTGGGTAGGTTAGGTAGTAGGTAGGTAGGTATGTAGGTTAGGTAGTAGGTAGGTAGGTATGTAGGTTAGGTAGTAGGTAGGTAGGTTAGGTAGTAGGTAGGTTGGGTAGTAGGTAGGTTGGGTAGTAGGTAGGTAGGTTGGGTAGTAGGTAGGTTGGGTAGTAGGTAGGTTAGGTAGTAGGTAGGTAGGTAGGTTTGGTAATAAAATTGGGGACTCTAGACAGCGGCCTATTCACGCCAAGAAAGTGTCTGTCTGTCTGCCCGTCGTTTTATCAAATTTGCCCTTCCATCCTCAAACTCGCACCGTTTCCCCATGATTTATAAAAGCAGGAAATACAATTTTAATGCCATATTTACTTGTAGATTTCATGGTGGGCTTCGGGCCTTCTTCAGGCCTATGTATAAAAAATGAGGAGATACTATAACAATAGAAGCCAACACATTGACTGTAGCCAGAGTAACACTAGTATTGGACTAAATGTATCTGTTCTCCACCAATCCCTGTTAATTAGTCGTTCTTCTCAATCAGCTGTACAACACAACACAGTCTAGAACACAAAACCTACTCACTAATCTCTTCATCTACTGCCAAGTCCTGTGTACTGTTATGGTATTGTTGGACCACAGGTTTGTTCTGTTTGACTCGTATTTTGTTTCTTCTCTGCTGAAGAGTTTGTTTTCTTTTGAGTCTTTTATTCTAACTTTGAAAGGAGGAAGGGGGGGGGGTGTTGCAGATGCCCGTACTGTATTGTCGCAATCCTGGTTGAGATTCTATATTTTTTCATGTCCTCATGGAATTCCACCCAGCTTAAGATGTCTTAGTTACACCCACTTATGCCTCCCGTGAAGCCTCTTCACCAATGCACACTCGGGTTTGGTGGTGATGAAAGAAGGGCATTTTAACAAAAAATTATCTTTTGAGGTTTTCAAGGAATTAAGAGATAAACATCTAATACATACCGGGACTTTCATAAAAAAAAATTGAAATAAATGAGGAAACAGTTCAACTTTCTATCCATAACAAGTCACTTACAGTCAACAACTTTCTATCAATATCAAGTCACTTACAGTCAACAACTTTCTATCAATATTAAGTCACTTACAGTCAACAACTTTCTATCCATATCAAACCACTTACAGTTACTCTCCTAGTTCTGTGGTGACAATAGCTCATAATAACCTCTTAATGAAACATGATGCAACATGTCTGTGTTGTCAGATTCTGTGACGTGAAATATTCAAATTTCATGAGTGCCAACTTCCTGGCACTACCTCTCTTTTCTCTCTTCTGGCATCCGGGTTTCTGGAAGCTGTTAGCAGCTGTCATCTGATATAAAAGTCGATGGTGACTGGTCATAAGATTCTGTTACACTGGTCTCTTGTCTTGCTTCAATAAGTCTCTGCACTGCACGTCCAAACACCATGAGTAGAGAGGTGAATAATTCCATTGTTTATATTATCAGGAAATGATGCGTTTATTTTTCTCTGTTGTTTACTTCAGGAGAAATTAGTTGAGATGACGTCATGGGTTCAGTTTTAGTTCTTTTTTTTTAAAATAAATGATTTGTAAACAGTTATATAGTTATAAACTATTCGGTTAATGAATGCTTGAAATGTTTCATTTGGTTGTTTATATAACAAACATATTTTTTTTCTATTTTCCCGGCTGTTAATTTAAAACATGTTTTTTAAACTTTCTCGGCTGTTTGTATAACAAACATAATGTTTTAAATTTTCCCGGCTGTTTGTATAACAAACATGTTTTAAATTTTCCCGGCTGTTTGTATAACAAAAATTGTTGTCTATTCCCCAGGTTGTTCCCAAGGATTACAAAACAATGGCCGCCCTGTCTAAAGCCATATCAAAAAATGTTTTATTTTCTCACTTGGACGATAATGAAAGAAGGTAAAAATACATTTCTTTATGTTTATTATGAACATTGATTTATACGTTTCATTAAAATTGGATTCAATTTCATTCTAAATGAAGGTGGAATTGAGAGTCAGTTGAGTCACTGTGTCAGTACATTGTCTGCTACCACATAGTGATCCAGTCTTCTTCAACTGTTGGAGACATATTGTGTTCTAAAATTGAATTCTAATTGAATGAATTTGATCTTCTGATAGAATACCCCCCCCAAGGCAATCTGTTTGCAATTTACAGTGGGTATAGAATCCAACATTGCTGTAATGTAATTCTGTTGTAACCAGGCTTGAGGAGCCGTGGAGCCGCTAATTTTTGCTGGAGCCGGAGCCAGAGCCGAAAAAATCTGGCGGCTCCGGCTCCCAGTTTTTTTTTTAAAGCAGAATTTTTTTTCATCTTTAAAATTCCAAATTTATTTGACTGTTTGCCACCTACAATTTGAAATGTCATGTTTTACGAACACCACAACAGTAACAGTATTTAAATGATAGCGTGCACGCACATCACCACAAGAAATCTTTAATGGGGATCGTTTTGTATTCGTTTTAAATCTTGTTTAACCGCCGAAATTTTTTTAATTGCATATTCTTTTGTTAAATATAAAGTTAAAACATTTTTATTTCATAGAATAATTATATCAATCATTTAAAAGTAAATGTTTCCTACGACGACAAATAGAACGCGTCATTTCGTATATTATTTGACCGCCAATTGTAATAGACTAAAAACAAAATGGTCGGTTTCTGTATTTAACAATTTTATTATAAACAGACTAGCTGAAATAGAGTAGATAAATTTATAGGGCTGTGGCTATTCGGACCCGGGTCCCAATAAACTCCGATTGTTATTCGGACCGGTGGCAAATATGCACTTAGCTTAGCTATATATAAACTAAATTAACGGTTTTTTTATTATTTTATGATAATTATTTGAATTTTATGATTTAATCGTTACGCAGTGGCTAGGGTTCCGACTAAACAGACTCTGTATTATTTGTTTTCGGGTCCGTCCAGAGATATCTATGGGTCCGTCTACGCCAACATATTCGGAATAAACAATTTCATTCAAATAACAAAAGTTAAAAAAACAACAATAAAATATTTCCGCTGAAGCAGTGCTCAGCCGACTTAACTCCCCCAACTTCAAGTCAGCTACCCATTTAAAGCTGGGTGGACTTGGGGAGTAAGGCCATAACTCCTGTCTTGTCTGTATGTATGTGTAGCCCAGTTTTAGCAGCTTCTTGTGCTAATTTATTCGTTTTTAGCTGTATAAGCTGATGTTTCTGAGCTAATAGGCATAAGTGATCAGCTATGTCTAAGTCTTCTAAGC
Source organism: Bulinus truncatus (assembly GCA_021962125.1). NCBI lineage: Eukaryota > Metazoa > Mollusca > Gastropoda > Planorbidae > Bulinus > Bulinus truncatus. The sequence continues at coordinate 2,179,181 of JAGDYQ010000169.1, read as the reverse complement.
ATTGAGTCATAGACACTGTATTCCAGTCTTTGTGCCTTGAGTTGTCTGCCTCATGACCCAGTCTGTGACTTTCAGGAAGATCATGGGGGAAAGTAAGTACCCCCGGCGTACTCCGGTTTTAACTTCAAATTCGCCTGTTAGCTTGCCTGTATGTATCACTTGGCAGGTGGTGCCTTCATAGAGTTGCTGGATAAGTTGTATGTAGGCCTTTGGGACACCATAGTGTTGTAGGAGTTGCCAGATGGTGTCTCTTGTCTATGCTGTCAAAGGCTTGGCGGACGTCAATGAAATTTAGGTATAATGTGGATTGCCACTCGAGGGATTGTTCAATAATGATATTTAGTGTGGCTATTTGGTCAGTACAGGACCTGTCTTTACGGAAGTCGGCTTGTCCTGGCCTGAGCTGTTTATGGATAGCATCCCTCGGCCTCTCTAGAATGATGCGAGTTAGTATTTTGCTGGGCACAGATAACATCATTTTGCCTCTCTAGAATGATGCGAGTTAATATTTTGCTCGGCACAGATAACATCATTTTGCCTCTCTAGAATGATGCGAGTTAGTATTTTGCTCGGCCCAGATAACATCATTTTGCCTATCTAGAATGATGCGAGTTAGTATTTTGCTCGGCACAGATAACATCATTTTGCCTCTCTAGAATGATGCGAGTTAGTATTTTGCTGGGCACAGATAACATCATTTTGCCTCTCTAGAATGATGCGAGTTAATATTTTGCTCGGCACAGATAACATCATTTTGCCTCTCTAGAATGATGCGAGTTAGTATTTTGCTCGGCCCAGATAACATCATTTTGCCTATCTAGAATGATGCGAGTTAGTATTTTGCTCGGCACAGATAACATCATTTTGCCTCTCTAGAATGATGCGAGTTAGTATTTTGCTCGGCACAGATAACATCATTTTGCCTCTCTAGAATGATGCGAGTTAGTATTTTGCTCGGCCCAGATAACATCATTTTGCCTATCTATAATGATGTGAGTTAGTATTTTGCTCGGCACAGATAACATCATTATGCCTCTATATAATGATGTGAGTTAGTATTTTGCTCGGCACAGATAACATCATTATGCCTCTATATAATGATGTGAGTTAGTATTTTGCTCGGCACAGATAACATCATTATGCCTCTATATAATGATGTGAGTTAGTATTTTGCTAGGCACAGATAACATCATTATGCCTCTATATAATGATGTGAGTTAGTATTTTGCTCGTCACAGATAACATCATTATGCCTCTATATAATGATGTGAGTTAGTACATTGCTCAGCACAGATAACATCATTATGCCTCTATATAATGATGTGAGTTAGTATTTTGCTCGGCACAGATAACATCATTATGCCTCTATATAATGATGTTAGTATTTTGCTCGGCACAGATAACATCATTTTGCCTCTCTAGAATGATGCGAGTTAGTATTTTGCTCGGTACAGATAACATCATTTTACCTCTCTAGAATGATGCGAGTTAGTATTTCGCTCGGCACAGATAACATCATTTTGCCTTTCTAGAATGATGCGAGTTAGTATTTTGCTCGGCACAGATAACATCATTATGCCTCTATATAATGATGTGAGTTAGTATTTTGCTCGACACAGATAACATCATTATGCCTCTATATAATGATGTTAGTATTTTGCTCGGCACAGATAACATCATTATGCCTCTATATAATGATGCGAGTTAGTATTTTGCTCGGCACAGATAACATCATTTTGCCTCTCTAGAATGATGCGAGTTAGTATTTTGCTCGGCACAGATAACATCATTATGCCTCTATATAATGATGTGAGTTAGTATTTTGCTCGGCACAGATAACATCATTATGCCTCTATATAATGATGTTAGTATTTTGCTCGGCACAGATAACATCATTATGCCTCTATATAATGATGTGAGTTAGTATTTTGCTCGGCACAGATAACATCATTATGCCTCTATATAATGATGTGAGTTAGTATTTTGCTCGGCACAGATAACATCATTATGCCTCTATATAATGATGTGAGTTAGTATTTTGCTCGGCACAGATAACATCATTATGCCTCTATATAATGATGTTAGTATTTTGCTCAGCACAGATAACATCATTATGCCTCTATATAATGATGTGAGTTAGTATTTTGCTCAGCACAGATAACATCATTATGCCTCTATATAATGATGTGAGTTAGTATTTTGCTCGGCACAGATAACATCATTATGCCTCTATATAATGATGTGAGTTAGTATTTTGCTCGGCACAGATAACATCATTATGCCTCTATATAATGATGTTAGTATTTTGCTCGGCACAGATAACATCATTATGCCTCTATAGAATGATGCGAGTTAGTATTTTGCTCGGCACAGATAACATCATTTTGCCTCTCTAATTCTTGCAGAGCCCCTGGTCTCATTTCTTGGGAATTTTAACAAGATGACCTTTCTACCAGTCTTTGGGTACTTTCCCTTCATTCCATATTTTCTGTATAAGTGGTAGCAACATTTCAGTTGTCTTTACAATGTCTGCTTTAATGGCTTCTGGTGGAATACCATCAGGTCCGGCTGCTTCCCTGTCTTTTAGTAGTTTTAGTGCTTTGAAAAATTCTTTATTCGGGGGGGGGGGGTATGTTTACGTTAATTTCACTTCTTTCTGCTGGTATATCTGCTTTTACTGTTGGTGGAGGTCTGTTAAGGAGTTCCTTAAAGTTTACAGTCCATCTTTTCCTTTGGTTATCTTTTCTTAAGTTTTTCATCATCTGTTTGTCATGGCATATATCACTTACTATAGTCTTGTGCATCACAGGGCTAGTTAGTATACTGACATGGTCACTACCAAAAATATTGTGACGTTAAACAACGTGTCAGTCCGTGTACACACAGCAACATTCTTACAACCACAATACCGTTACACTGACCAGACACATACCGTAACACTGACCAGACACATACCGTTACACTGACCAGACACATACCGTAACACGGACCATACACATACCGTTACACTGACCAGACACATACCGTTACACTGACCAGACACATACCGTTACACTGACCAGACACATACCGTGACACGGACCAGACACATACCGCCACACTGACCAGACACATACCGTTACACTGACCAGACACATACCGTAACACGGACCAGACACATACCGTTACACTGACCAGGCACATACCGTTACACTGACCAGACACATACCGTAACACTGACCAGACACATACCGTTACACTGACCAGACACATACCGTTACACTGACCAGACACATACCGTAACACGGACCAGACACATACCGTTACACTGACCAGACACATGTCGTTACACTGACCAGACACATACCGTTACACTGACCAGACACATACCGTAACACGGACCAGACACATGTCGTTACACTGACCAAACACATACCGTTACACTGACCAGACACATACCGTAACACGGACCAGACACATACCGTTACACTGACCAGACACATACCGTTACACTGACCAGACACATGTCGTTACACTGACCAGACACATGTCGTTACACTGACCAGACACATACCGTAACACTGACCAGACACATACCGTAACACTGACCAGAAACATACCATTACACTGACCAGTTTCATTTTGTCCAACATTATTATTACATCAACAACCTTCCTTAGATCCAATGGTTTTATTTCATCCTCCAATTTCATCTTCTCCGCCGTATAGTTAACTGTGATGTACGTCTGGTTAATTGTGATGTACGTCTTGTGATGTACGTCTGATTAACTGTGATGTACGTCTGGTTAACTGTGTACGTCTGGTTAACTGTGATGTACGTCTGGTTAACTGTGATGTACGTATGGAGTAAATTTCCATTTAGTTGTTTCATATGTCAGTGATTGTTGTTTGTTGAGTGGGAATAATGTCCAATCTGTTTTGTTTACCTCTAATGTCTTACCGAAATTGAATTACTCTAAAACTAATTTGTTTGTTCCCTTTGATAATGTAATAACATTGAGGTGACCTAAGTACACAATTGTTGTTTATACAACAGACACACAGACGTTTGAGAAACATTAGTAACATTAATTAAATGACTTAGTTGCTATAGTTTGAGTTTAAAATATGTTTCACATGACACACAAGTACACTGTTGTAGAATTGAGAGATTTAAAAAACTTCCACTAGGACAGATATTGTCAAAACAACAAAAAAAAGTCCAACTTGCCCTCGGGCCGTTTGGCTATTATCCGGCCTTCGTATTTATAATTTGTTATTAGGTCATATAAACACACTATCCGTCATATAAACACACTATCCGTCATATAAACACACTATCCGTCATATAAACACACCATCCGTCATATAAACACACTATCCGTCATATAAACACACTATCCGTCATATGAACACACTATCCGTCATATAAACACACTATCCGTCTACTCTTGGTCTGGCCATTCTGTCCAATTTATGATCTTGGTCCGTCCCCTTCATCAAATTTGAGAGATAAGTGTGGGCCAAGATTTTAAAAGTTTGCCCACCCCTGTTACTTGTTTGGCTTAATTCTTGTTGTCTCCCCTATAAAAGTTGAATATTCACTGATCAAACGTATAACAGGAAACTAAAAAAATTTTAGGAATACAGTATAGTATAAAAACATGAAAATTGTCAGGTTATTGTAAATAATTATCATATAGATAGACAACGATTAAAAGAGATAATTTTATTTAATTACAGTGATATTTTTGATGCTATGTTCCCAGTCCACCGGCATGCAGGGGAGATCATAATTCAACAAGGTAAGACAAGAATTGTCTGCTCTTTATAACATCTTTAGCCTAATGCAGAGGTTCTTAAACTTATGTACTCCGCGAACCCCCACTTGAAAATTTTTTTTTGACGGACCCCATCCCAACTTTAGGTGCTTTATATATGTATATATTTTACGATGATTTTTTTTTCAAATGGCTTTGCGGACCCCCAGTAAAGGCTTCGCGGACCCCCAGGGGTCCGCGGACCACAGTTTAAGAACCTCTGGCCTAATGGACTAATTGTTTACGACGACGTGTTGTATCACATTGTTCAAATGCCAGACTGACTGATTGAATTATTTATTTGAACCCATGCAGGTGATGAGGGAGATAATTTCTATGTCATTGACCAGGGAGAAGTTGATGTAAGTGTTGACCATGTGATTGACCTGTTTGATTTAAGTTGGAGATGACCAACAAGTTAATGTCTGATTTGTTCATGATAATGTGTCTATTGTCATGTCAAGTTAATGTCCGATTTGTTCATGATAATGTGTCTATTGTTGGAGATGATCAAAGTTAATGTCCGATTTGTTCATGATGATGTGTCTATTGTCATGTCAAGTTAATGCCCGATTTGTTCATGATAATGTGTCTATTGTCATGTCAAGTTAATGTCCGATTTGTGCATGATAATGTGTCTATTGTTGGAGATGATCAAAGTTAATGTCCGATTTGTTCATGATGATGTGTCTATTGTCATGTTATGTTAATGTCCGATTTGTTCATGATAATGTGTCTATTGTCATGTCATGTCTGCCATTTGTTACTTGTGGTGTAGTATAATTACTTTTTGTGATGTTCCCATGTGTAGGTGTATGTGAATGGTGTTCATGTGACCAGTATTGGTGAAGGTGGAAGTTTTGGTGAATTGGCCCTGATCTATGGCACACCAAGAGCTGCCACTGTCAAGGTGAGTCAGTCTATCAGTACACACACTAGACAGTACAACTACTGACTAGTCAGTCTGTCAGTACACACACTAGATAGTACAACTACTGACTAGTCAGTCTATCAGTACACACACTAGACAGTACAACTACTGACTAGTCAGTCTATCAGTACATACACTAGACAGTACAACTACTGACTAGTCAGTCTGTCAGTACACACACTAGACAGTACAACTACTGACTAGTCAGTCTATCAGTACACACACTAGACAGTACAACTACTGACTAGTCAGTCTATCAGTGCACACACTAGACAGTACAACTACTGACTGGTCAGTCTATCAGTACACACACTAGACAGTACAACTACTGACTAGTCAGTCTATCAGTGCACACACTAGACAGTACAACTACTGTCTAGTCGGTCTATCAGTACACACACTAGACAGTACAACTACTGACTAATCAGTCTATCAGTACACACACTAGACAGTACAACTACTGACTAGTCAGTCTATCGGTACACACACTAGACAGTACAACTACTGACTAGTCAGTCTATCGGTACACACACTAGACAGTACAACTACTGACTAGTCAGTCTATCGGTACACACACTAGACAGTACAACTACTGACTAGTCAGTCTATCGGTACACACACTAGACAGTACAACTACTGACTAGTCAGTCTATCGGTACACACACTAGACAATACAACTACTGACTAGTCAGTCTATGGGTACACACACTAGACAGTACAACTACTGACTAGTCAGTCTATCGGTACACACACTAGACAGTACAACTACTGACTAGTCAGTCTATCGGTACACACACTAGACAGTACAACTACTGAAACAGAATAATTAAACCATTAATGTCGATTACTGCAATGAGCTAAATTGTAAACATTAGGTTTAGTTGGAAGTTTAAAACAAAATTCTGTTGATGTGCAAAAAACTTTTTGTATATGTCTTGAGACATAATCTAAGCAACAAAATTAAGATCATTAAATGTAAAATCTGATAACAAACAATGAAGAGATGGAATTCTTAATACAATGTATACAAAGAGATCTCATTTCGTATTGTCAACATGAACGTCTGTGGTTAACTCCTTGGAATTCAATGTAATTCCTGGTAAATCTCCTCTGACTGGTGAGTTGTGTGATCGTTGAGCTGGCGACTCTCTGACCTCATTATCTTTGGTCTTTGTATCACTGGTAAAAATAAATATTGTTGGAAATCTGGCTTGATATCTTGTCTGGTCCATTTAGTTGAGGAAATGTACTTTCTTCTTTCTATCAACACCATCTTTGTCTTCCATTGATAACATCTTTCTTTGTCTTCAAACGTTACCAGCTTTCTCAACACCATCTTTTTTTCCCCCACTGACATTTTTTTCATTGATACCATGTCTTTTCCACTGAAACATTCTTTGTCTCCCACATACCCAATCTTTGTCTCCCACATACCCAATCTTTGTCTTTCTTCCACAGACCCAATCTTTGTCTTTCTTCCACAGACCCAATCTTTGTCTTTCTTCCACAGATCCAATCTTTGTCTTCCACAGACCCAATCTTTGTCTTCCACAGACCCAATCTTTGTCTTTCTTCCACAGACCCAATCTTTGTCTTCCACAGACCCAATCTTTGTCTTCCACAGACCCAATCTTTGTCTTTCTTCCACAGACCCAATCTTTGTCGTCCACAGACCCAATCTTTGTCTTTCTTCCACAGACCCAATTTTTGTCTTCCACAGACCCAATCTTTGTCTTTCTTCCACAGACCCAATCTTTGTCTTTCTTCCACAGACCCAATCTTTGTCTTTCTTCCACAGGCCCAATCTTTGTCTTTCTTCCACAGACCCAATCTTTGTCTTTCTTCCACAGACGCAATCTTTGTCTTTCTTCCACAGACCCAATCTTTGTCTTTCTTCCACAGACCCAATATTTGTCTTCCACAGACCCAATCTTTGTCTTTCTTCCACAGACCCAATCTTTGTCTTCCACAGACCCAATCTTTGTCTTCCACAGACCCAATCTTTGTCTTTCTTCCACAGACACCATTTTTGTCTTACACTTCCACAGAGGAATAGTTTCTACATCTCTTTCATTTTAAAAACCCATTTAGCGTTTGTGTGATATTAACATGTGATGTACAACATTTGAAGCTGGAAAATCTGTTCTAAGCCTGTATCTGTATTTTAAATTCATTAATAGAATGAACAGGACATTGTAACAAGGCATTATAGCTCACCACAACACATTAAATCAGTGAATTCAATTTGCATACTGAATGTGATGTCATCTGATTTGGATTCAGTAATAAGTGGCCACCAAAATAAAAACAACTCATCAGAAATCATTTGGTTTCATTCTTCCATTTCTAGCAGAATAAAAAAAAAAAGACAAACATTACAAATGAAGACTGAATTGAAAAACAGGATCATGTGACCATGGTGAACAAATAATAATTTGAAAAAAAAAAATCAATTTTGAAACAAACAACAGACTTTGTCACTCCAGGATGTCCTGCTGTCTGTGAACTGACCTGTGGACTTCATTGATGAATTGAGTGTCAGAGCAACAATTAGACCAGGAAATGAAAGCGTCAGCCAGTGTTTCATCCTGACTGATCGAAAATTGAACAATTTTGAGATTGAAATTAAATTTTCAAAAAATTAAATGCGGAAGCTACAAACATCCTTCCCCCCCCCGTACTGTAATAATATAGAAAAGTTTGATCTTAATATTTTATTCTTTATCTACAGTTGTTATTTTTTTAATATACTATAATGTAACATAAAATTGAGCTAGAAATTCTAAGAAAAGTTTTCAATGTAAGAACATTACAGTTACTTTGTCTTGTTTTGAACTTATTATAAAAATGTGTGATTGCGTTAGATTTTGTGAAGCCCCAGCATAATTATCTAACTGTTAAAATATTTTACTTAAATCATGTTTGAACTGTTCTATTGGCAGTAGAAACTGAGTTGTTATATTTCAACTTGGCCCCATGCAGTAAACTGATCTCATATTGCATGGGTTAGTTCCACCTCATGGATTTACAATTTATTCTTGTGGTTTCCTCTATTGATAAATTAATTCCAGCTGGCAGGAATTCATCAACTGAATTGTCACACAGCTAGTCTTGAGTTCCTGGTGACTGAATGTAAACCCCCAGAGACAAAATGAAATCATCAACCAAAGTGTTAGTAGCTGAGAGTGACACGTTCAACAAATGTGGTTGTGTGTTCAGTCTTACAGAATATGGCTCAAGTTTATTTTTTCATGTGTGAGACTTTCTCTCTCTTTCTCTCTCTCTCTCTCTCTCTCTCTCTCTGTTGCTGCACAAGTGAACCAGCTTTTAGTATTTTATTAATCAGATTGTCTGGGGGCTAGTTCTACTTACTAGGAGAGGACTGAGTAGCATGCTCAGTAATGGACAAGTCAATTCAACCTTAAGTTAAAAAAAAAAGTTCCTTCAGTGAAAACAACATTTGACTAATTGTAATATATTTGTAACTTGTTAATATAATTCAGACAAAATGTAATATGTAAGATAGTCAATAAATTAGTCAAAAGTAAATGTAATTAATATCTAAGCTACTTGGTAAAATACTTAGGGCAACATCAATACATGTATTTAATTTAACTTAAATTTTGATGAATGATTTCCTTCTTTCAGGCTAAGACTGATGTGAAACTTTGGGGCATTGACCGAGACAGTTACAGAAGAATTTTGATGGTAGGTCACTCATGTATAATACTTACAGTAATAGAAACATTACACATGAAAATAACATGAAAGACTGAAGGGAAGTGTTCAATTATAACATTTCATTGGATGTATATTTCAGGGCAGCACCATTAGGAAGAGAAAAATTTATGAAGATTTTCTTAGTAAAGTATCTATTTTAGGTAAGTTTTGAGGGTTAGATTGTATTGAGCAATATCTTCTCATTGTTACATGTTATCTATTCATGTTATCTATTCATGTTATCTATTCATGTTATCTATTCTTGTTATCTATTCATGTTATCTATTCTTTAAAATTTCATTAGAAAATTTGGACAAGTGGGAGAGGCTAACAGTGGCTGATGCCCTGGAGCCAGTTCAGTTTGAAGATAAGGAAGAAATTGTAAGGCAAGGAGAACCTGGTGAAGACTTCTTCATTATACTGGAGGTAAGTTGACTCACGAACTACACGATAGTTTCTGTTTGACTCACGAACTACATGATAGTTTCTGTGTGACCCATGAACTACATGATAGTTTCTGTTTGACTCACGAACTACATGAGAGTTTCTGTGTGCTGCTGGATGTTGTTTCAAATCCCACTGATGGCAGTTACTTGTGGTCTGTGGTGTTGCCACTGCAGATGGCAGTTACTTGTGGTCTGTGGTGTTACTTGTGGTCTGTGGTGTCGCCACTGCAACCTAGGTTGATGTGATGTTGATAAAGCAATCTGTAATTGACTTATACAGAAACAACTCATTTGTAGTGATCATAATTGGGCATTTCTGTTGGGCATCTCTGTTGACCATCTGTAGGGCATCTGTTAGCCATTTGTTGGCCATCTCTGTTGAGCAAATCTGTTGGGCATCTCTGTAGGGCATCTCTGATGGCCATCTCTGTAGGGCATCTCTCTTGGCCATCTCTGTTGAGCATCTCTTTTGGGCATTTCTGTTGGGTAAAATTGCAGCAAATGAAACTTTTGGCTAAGCTTTTTTTTTGTGTAATTTCTGACTTTTTAAATTTCTGGCAAAGAAACATGTGATTAACTGAATAAATCTGTTTCTGAGAGTAATAAATACAGAATGACTGGTAGTTTACTTAATGTTTCAGACAAACTGATTTAGGTATGTGAAAATTACTATTTAATAATTAATGTATTAATGTTTTAAAATGAAAGACATTTAATCAAACAATTTGAAATTTTAATTCAGGGCTCTGCAGCTGTACTTCAACGTAGATCAGAAAATGAAGAACCTGTCGAAGTTGGTCGGCTTGGTCCATCAGATTATTTTGGTCAGTTCTTCTCTATAGTAATTTAGTTCACTTGTTTTTTTGTGGTCATGAAAATGACAAACATGACATAGTAAATACAAAAATGTTTATAAATGTTGACAAATATATTTGCACTAAAATAAAGAAGATGATTGAGGCAGAGAACAGATGTATGATGGTTGAGGTTTATTAAGGAAGGGCAGTTGCTTGTTAAAATTTGAAAAGTTAATGTTAGCAACATTTTCTTAATGGTGGTTGCATTCTCTCACTTATTGAACTACAGAAGAGAATAAACTAAAGCAAAAGTAAACAAATTGCACTATAAAACAAGGTGCACAATAAAACAGAACTATAATCTTCTAATGACATCAAGTCAGAGAAATAAAAAAGATTTACATTTTCTTTTAGCTGCAGGGTTTTAACTGAAAATAGCTGCGTCAACAAAAACATAAAGCAATTTTTTTTACATATATATATATGCGGACAGATAGTGAAATCGATAGTGAACTCAACTCACATGCACGATAGCTGGACTCCGAATATTTTTTTCGGGGTCCGGCTATAGATATTGCTCCTAACCCTAACCCCCTAATCCTAATCCTAACCCTATTCCTAACCCTAAAAACAAAAAATATGCAATAATAAACAGTCCATCTGCCGCGCATGCGCATCTATAGCTGGACCCCTAAAAAAACCGTAGCCACTTCCATAAAACAATATAGGACATTAGTGATAACTAATACAAAAATGTTCTTATGTTATTGGAGGCATCTATGCAGAAACTGAAATATTTCGGAGCTGATGGCTCAGTTCATGTTGTGGTGGGGGGGGGGGGAGCATTAAATTTCATAGGAATTTGTGTTCATCACTGAACTCGAACATAATTTGAGTACACATTAATTATATTGCACTAATTATATTTACTAATAATTGGCAGCATGAAATAGATGCTGCACCATATTGAGGGACTTTATACTGCTTTAATAAAAAGAGTTTAAGCCTAATATGAATTGAAAAATCTACTATTGTGGTTTTTGAATAGTTGGGGTTTTGTTTGTGAGGATTTTGTCTTACCCTCAGCTCAAAGATGGACAATGATTCATGAAACTTTATGCTGATTTTTCTTTAATTGAAATAAAAGATTGTAAATAACATTTTCTCAAGTATAATTATATCATAAAACAACTGATCTTTACACATTAAATTATGTTCTTTGAATACAAATTGTGGTTTCTTACATGCTGGTTCTCATTTGTCCCTCATTAAACACTTTCAGGTTGAGTCACTTCTTTGACTAGTATTTTATAAAAAAAAATTGTACTTAATAACAAAAATAAATTGAAAACTAATTTTTTTCTAGTTAATTTGTAATTATTTCTTTAATGAATTGTAACTTAAAGTTGAACTAAAAAAAATGAGTTAGTGCTCATCACTGCTAATAGTTTTAGGCAAGAAAAAGTTTTTTGATGAATACGATTAAATAATAATACCAATATATTAAAATATATAATACAGTTAAAATATTATTAATATATATAAATATAAAATACAGTTAATCCAGTTAAAATATTATGTACATATTTATTCATATTACATATTATCTATAAATTAAAATACAGTTAAAATAATACAATTGATGACAACAGATGGTTACATTAAAGACTTTATTGTACATTTTGTTGTTTTTGGAGATCTGTATTGTTGGAAAGGAAAACATTAGCTTTAGAACTTGTATCTTGCTGGTACCCTAAATTCTCCGTATTAGAACATCAAACAGTGAATTAAAGTTGAGTTTGTAGTACTATTTGGATATCTAATTGACTATTATACCAATACTATATTTCTTTTAGAAATGAAATAATGCTCTGCAATATAGTTATTATTAACTGTAAAACAAATTAGAATTCAACCACGAGAAATATCATGTCAAAAGATTTGTAAATGGTTTTTGTATTTAGACAGTTAATAGTAGATTTAAAATGTGTCCTAATGTGTCATTCATTTTTATTTTTGTGCAAATTTGTTTTTGAAATAATTAATTTAATTTTTTTGACAATTAAAAGAACAAACTTTTTTTTATGTTTGCAGGTGAAATAGCTTTACTACTAGACAGACCCAGAGCTGCGACTGTTGTGGCTCGTGGCCCTCTTAAATGTGTCAAGTTGGACCGGGCTCGATTTGAACGTGTTCTTGGCCCCTGCTCAGATATCCTCAAACGCAATATTTCTCAGTATAACAGCTTCGTTTCTCTTTCAGTTTAGAGATTTCAGTCTGTTGGCTGGAGTCTAGCTACTTTACTAATTCTATTGATCAAACTCATTTCCCTGCTCCCAATTGGCAGGGTGTTTGTCTAGAAATATTGGCAGGGTGTTTGTCTTGAAATGTTATGTCCCAGCAATAGACTAAATCAATAAATAAAACCACTATATGTTTTATCTTGGGAATCTGTTCACTCTGTGCTGTCTCTCTTTCTTTTCTAAATAAATTCTCAATTTTTAAATTATCAAGTTGTAGAAAAATATTTGGTCAGAAAAAAGTGTTAAATGTTTGCAATTTAATTTCAATTGAACGTTTTTTATATATCAAATGTGAGTTTCGGGTTTTGTGTAAAAACATTATTCATAATTTCCAATACAATTCTAGTCAGGGAACATAAAATAATTTTCTCTTCTAATGTTTGGTGATAAGATATTTTACTTTCAGTGAATTTTGAGATTTTTGTATATTTAAACAGTTTTTTTTGTGTACACTTATTAATACGCAATGTTTTGTTTATGTTAAATTTAGAAATTGTTTTAACCAATTATTTGCCCATCTGCAATACTTCCATTGATCTACTTACTGGATGACGTGGTGCAGTGACCTGTGTTGTCCTGGTGTCTGATTTGAACTTCTCTGTGTAGTTAGCTCAGTTGATGTAGTAGATTTTAGTCTCAACAATTGACTTGCTATTTGATTGTTGTTGTATCTGTAGGACAACTTTTTATTTTCAATCCAGTGAATTGATCAAATGTTTTGATTTTACTTAATATCACTAACATATATATTTATATTTATATATCATTTTTTTTTTCAACTTTTCAAGTAATAAAATGGCTGCATGTTAAATTCTTGGACGAACTTGAAAGATTTCAAACTGCTGACCACTGTCTCAGAGTTTTGTGGCCAGTTAGTAGCCATATTGGTCAGGTATAAATTTAACTCTGTTCATTGTCCATATTCAATTGTATTTTTTTCTCTTCTTTGGGGACAAGCCTGTGATTTTGATGTCTTTCGACACTCAGATTTTATTATTTTAATATTTCAGAGGTACCACCCAAAATATCTTTTTTTTTTATTTACTTGTCAAACTATCCAGTCATAAAAACATCTTCATAAACATCTGTCAGTCGAACTAGTTGAGTTTTGGGGAAAGACAAGAAATTATTTTTTTTTTTTAATGAGGTTCAGTTTGTCCTAATCTGTGAAGTGATTTAGTTATAACTTGTGATGTATTTATGTAGCAACTAACATGAATGACCTTTAATTTGTCAGTGTGTCTGTCTGTGCGTGTGATACTTAGAGCAACCATATATATTATTATAATGACTAATTTATAAATAAAGTAATAATTGTATACATCTACCTGTGTTTTTTGTTGTGAATTTTATAAAATACTTAAACATGATTTAAACTTAGAAGACCATCAAAAATTAAGATTTTAAAATTTCCTTTTTTAAGTCTATATGAGAGTCAGGTAAAGTTGAGTTCATCAGTTTCTGTGTGTGTGAGGATGAGATGAAATCTCAGATCTTAGAAACCACTAATGTCATGGTTTTTTCAGTCCCTTAGACGATAGTACAATGGCCATTGAGGCACCTTGGGGAGTTAAGCCTCATCAGGGATCCACGGCCACCCATCTGTAGCCACAGCTATTCTATGGGATTTTATGGCTACTGCAATGCCCAACCGCCTACAATTTCCCCAACAAATGTTTGGTACCAGGTTCTCATTGTTTCTTATCAGCAGTCAAGTTTTCATTCCCACTGTATAGACGAGCATTGAGCCAGTGAAATTTGAGAACTATGAGATAAGACTATTATTTGTTTGTTTTACTAAATTATTTTATTTCAACCATTCCTGACTGGAAACATTTCATGATGGGAAATTGCATAACAGTTGATTTGTTTGGTTCAGTATGGATTTGGATGTTATTACAAGTTCTTTTTTACAACATAAAAAAACTTGTACACTAAAATGTGTAAAATAATTTCTCATAGAAATTAGAATAAATGTGAACCTTGGAGCTAGAATATTACAAAGTCCCAAATACTTTGATGTAATTTTATTTTATTATCTCATTAATACAAGAGATTCAAGTGCCCAAACCTTAATAAGTCCATAATTAATTGTATGAGCTAGGGTAATTATTTAATTTTTAGTGCATTTGTAATAAAGTCTTATTTTTAATTGGGGGGGGGGGGGCAGATAGTCGAGTGGTGTAGTACAGACCTTAACAGTTGATATGAGGATTCTGGTTTCAGTCCTCATAGAAAACCAAAGGAATTTTTCCAGATCCAGGTGAAAGTTGGTTGACAATTCTTTCCGCATTTTCCACCATTTACAGAAAAATTAATTCTGAAAGATATTAATTGATTGACTTGCAACTTTTCATTAAAATAGTGCCATACAAACATATCAAAATGTTCAAGTTCTAACAGAAAACTGGTCCAATATTTATCTACAAGATTTAAGTTCGTACAAATCTACACACCAGCAAACAAAAAATTGTAACTAAATAAAATAAACAAGATATGACATGAAACTCTGGTAAAGAATCATTATTAATAGTGTAATTAATTGAAGTGAAGTTTGTTATTTTTTTAATGAACTAGAAGACCAAAAATAAATTTCAAGACAATCAACTTTTCTAATGAAATTTGATGACTAAAACGAGCAGACAACTGAGATTAAAAGACAAGTTCTGAACATTTCCATTTATTTATTTGAGTTTTCAGTTTAAATGTTAAATATGAAAAAAAAAAGATTCCCTTGTTTTCAGACCACGAGCCCCGGCATGATGAGGCATGAATTTCATGTTGTGTAGCCACAGCCCCGTAGCCAAGGGGGGGCACTGGGGGGGCATCGAACCCTCTGACAGAAGCTTCTTGTACTAAACAGGAATCTCAATTTCAAAATCGTCGTCATCTTTACCTTTGTGACGAGCTAAAGTAGATGTAGAGACAGAGACAATCCCCTTCGACAATTTAACATAGTAGATATCTAAGAATTAGGATTAGTACGAATAATAGTGACAAGGTGACAGACAACTTAGGGCAAGGCGGGAAACAATAGAATAGTAGACAGCAAAGGTGTGAAGACTGGGAGGCGCCGTCCGACAGTGTAGCAGGTTAACAATGACGACCAAGTGACGCTCCTAGAAAGATTAGATAGTGAAGAGACTGTGACGTACTTAGGGTAATTAGGGCACGGACGTTAGGGGTATAAATAGGGGCTGGATTCGGACATTAGTTAGTGAGGGGGCAGTTCGTAGTTATGAGAGGAGTTTGAGAAGAGAGATGGTTACGAGAGCGACGAGAATAGTTTAGAGATCTCTAGTTAGTCAGAGTTGAGGCAGAGCAAATTACTGTGGATTTAAATGTTTATTCGTTTATGGACTTGTTGTATTCTGATGTACATTTATGTAAATAAATCGTTGTACTAACAACGCATCGAGTTTGAGTGGTTTTTGAGTTGTGACATAGGAGTGAACCAATAAGAGTGAAACAGACAGACATTAAGCTAAATTGACATCTCTACGTTTGAATTAAAACGCACAACTCATAACATAAACCAAAGGGCCTGAGACGTTTATTGAGCATAACCAAAGAGCACATAACATGTGTGAAGTATATAGAAAAAGGACACGCAACACCTTCATTCTCACTTTCGCTGTTGTTTGTAGACCAAGTAGTAACAGTTGCCTCCTGATGTCTTCTTTCGCCTTCAACTACTCTTCGATTCTCTTTCTGAAGATCGTTAACAGTTACATTAATGCTTTCGGATACTGTCTTCTTCAGTACCTTGCGATTACAGAAAACCATCTTCATAGCATGACCCAAGGTTAGTAACATATCGCTAGATAGACAAGAATCCGTTTGTCCAATCAACCAAACTTCAGATATACGTCTTGTCAATACACTTTGTGAATTACCACTTGATGTGGATACCATATCAATTCAATAATTTGTAGTTAGTCAAAAACTACTTTATTAACCAGCAAGCTTGAATAATAAAATTACTTTTAATCTAAAATTCAAATATCACGATATACTTTAAATTTTACAATGAATTAAAATTGCACTATAGCAAAAGCAAACAAGCGACACATCAGAACTGCTGCATTATCTCATACAGCTTGAGCGACCTCTAAAAGTGGTCATTTTTTCAAAAAGTTTAGTTTTTGTTGATTTGCTTGCCAAAAGGAAAAAAATGAGCCACAATGCATTAGAATCGGAGAATTTTTTTTCCCCCATGCAATGATGAATCACTCTAGTGTAGTGTGCCTACCACACCAGCACTGTTGGCGGCGCTGATGCACGTCTGCCATCCCTACAGAGCGGCGGGGTGAGTGTGCCCGCTATCATTTGCCGGGATGGCAGAAAAGAGGGTTTTAAGACTTGCCCAAACTGGTCAGACCAGCAGGGTGTGTGTACTGCTGATTGGCCAGAATGGCAAGCAAGGGGTTTTTCCAGCCACTCGGACAGAAGGGAGGGTGTAATGTGCCTGTAACCCCAGCCCGAAATGGCAGGCTGTGCAGTTGTGCTTGAGTGGGACAGAATGGAAGGTTGTTGTGTGCCGACCACATCCGTCACTACCGCCAGCTGTGAATACTACGGTCTCAGATAGTCCTCATTGACCACCACCCTCGCAAAAAAGGTTTTTTTTTTAAAGCCCTGACTAGAGAATACAAATGATCTAATCCCCCTAGATCATGGTATGTCTCTCAGACCAGGATGGAGAGCATCACTAAAATCATGTCAAATAATTTTTTAAATAATATTTAAATGATACTCTCCCCAAACACACATGAGCCCTCTTTACTCAATATCTTGTAGCAAAATAAATAAATTAAATTGTCACAGACCTATATCAATATCACTGAAGTCTGTCACAGACCTATATCAATATCGCTGAAGTCTGTCACAGACCTATATCAATATCACTCAAGTCTGTCACAGACCTATATCAATATCGCTGAAGTCCCTCCAACAACAAAATTTGTTAATGGACAAATGAATGAATGACAAGTTTTTGTTCATGTTTTCAAAAATTTTATTTCTGTGAAAAGTTTAAATAAAATAATGAAAATAAACGTGTCATGAATTTTACAATTTAATGCTTTTAAAGTATCTGACTATCACTATATTATCTTAAATAAAAATTTTGATGTTTGAAAATTGTTTTTATAAATCAGTGAACTGCAAAGTTAAAATATAATCGGCTGATCTGGAAGATTTCTTTATGATATGGTAGATGAATATAATAATAAAAAAGGATTAATAAAAAAATGAATAGTAGTAAATAATACAAAATGAATGAAATTTTAAAATGATGATGAAAGTCAACCAATTAGTCATGGGAAGCACTGCATATAAACACTCATTTATTATTACTGTAAACATCTGAAGAACAAGGTTTTCATTTATGACCAATTGAAAAACAATTATAACACTGAACACAATTTTTTAATCTGGAACAAAATAAATACAATTTTATTTTCTCTATGATCCAATATTAACTAGCAGCCAACGCACAGGATCAGGACTTGCTTGAGCATAAAGAAGTACAGTAAGTATTTTATAAATATTGGTACCCGGATATTTTTTATCACAATATTTTCTTTTATCAAAAAAAAAAGTCTCTATTTAAATTATTTATATTGAGTATACAATCAAGTGTCTATTTAGGTAAATTTTCAAAATGCCAACTTAAAAATGTGTGCTTTGCATTTCATTCTAAATTATTTAGGTGGAACAGGAACATATTTTTGTGATCACTGAGGCTCAGGTAAATACTATCACAACCAAATAAACAAAAGCTTATTCCATTAGTTCCATACATCAATAATGAGCTTATTACAAAAAACATGTCAATATGTGCTATGGTCTGTAATCATTTATATAATT
This sequence comes from Bulinus truncatus, assembly GCA_021962125.1. Taxonomy (NCBI): domain Eukaryota; kingdom Metazoa; phylum Mollusca; class Gastropoda; family Planorbidae; genus Bulinus; species Bulinus truncatus. Next base: position 2,160,314 of record JAGDYQ010000169.1, on the reverse strand, counting down.
ACCACAATTACTTTTATGTTTTTATGTAACCCACAATATTTATTGCGTAAATTGAGGCCACTTCTAAAAATAAACAATATACCTTCTGTAGGCTTTCAGATTTATTTATAGAGAGGTATTACATTTCATACAGAATGTTATGTTGTTAAAACTTTTTAATGCTGTTTTAGGTTCAGTATGACTTGTTTGATTGTAATGATGTAATATTAAATAATTACAGAGCAAATGTCACTGCAAACGAAGCATTTTTCAAAGTGAATATGTTAATGCTTCATTTCTATGGAATGCAATTCCTAAAAAAAAAATTAAAAATTGAGACTTGACTGTTGTAATAAAATTATTGAAAATACATGTATTTGGATACTATTAATTACCTCAAAACTGTTGTAAAAGTTGAAATATATTTTGATGATATTCTATTTTAAAATTCAATTCATTTAAACTACAATGACTATACACTATTTTCTTCTATTTATCTGAAATTTTTACTTTCTAAATGTATGAATAACAAATGTCTACTTAATAAACAATCAGCTCCAGTATATCAGTTGCTGCCCATCACAGTTTCCCCTGAGACTTGAGGTAGCAGGGCCATGAAGACGTAGTAGATGATGAATATAATAATTGCATTTACAAAATAGAATAAAAACATTGAAGACTGGTGACCGTTGACTCGTCCTAATTTTCTATAATAAGCCACTACACCAGAGAGGTCATTTTGAACTGTGGGGACGTAACCCAGGTCTTGAGCAGCTCGCTCTATACTGAAGTAATGAGTTGTCCCTGTCTTATAAACCTGACATACACAGAGAAAACAAATCAGAGAAATATAAAATAAAATTGACATACTGCATACACTGTAGACTTGCATTCAACTAAACTCATAAACACTAATGTATCAAAGTAGATTTCCCATAAGAAATGAAGGAAACTCTGATGAGCGGTTATGAAAAATGAAAGATATTGATATGAATAATAATGAATCAATTTAAATTCAATATAAAGTAATATAATTTAATCATTGTTTCGGAGGTCATTTGTAGTTTTAAATGTCATCTGTCAGGGTATTAAGTTCTCTGCCATCATTGTCAGGGTATTAAGTGGTACCATTGTCAGTGTATTACTTTCTCAATATTATTGATGAGGCATTGCTGAGTTTAAACATTAGTATGATATTATCTTGGAGGCGTGTTTGTGGTAGCTGTGGCTCTTCTTTCATTCCACTACTCAATACTAAATAATATGAGAAGACAGTGTTCTTTGCTGATTGAAGTTTATTACAATACAATAATATAGAAAATACGATAAAATAAGTTCACTGTACACATTGTAAAAATAATCTGTTGGATCACCACATTTCTAGTAAGAACTCAATTATGTTCTAATAATCCATCTGTATTATATCCAAGTACTAATACACAAAAAACTATTTAGAAAAATAGCTCCATCATGGAGGTGAACTGTTACTCTCATGATCACTCACAATAAGAATTACAATATCCTATCAAGGAAAAAACATCGACACGTCTGTCGTGTACGAGAGTGATTCTATAACTGACTATCTCTCTCCCGGAAATATAAAAACCCGGATCTAGTTAAATAAAAAGTGATCCTAATGTTTACGAAACAATTATACCTTTACACATCGCAGATATCTGTTTATTCAATGTAATCTATTTGTGTGGCCTTAACAAGGAACTGTTCAAGTGACACTTGCTTTTGTCTTAATTGTGCAGATTGTAAATATAAACAACATTAAAATAAAGATGAGGCCATTTGCTCTGCAAGGAGTTCAAGGAATTAAGTCAAGTTTCAAGGAGTTCAAGGAATTAAGTCAAATAAAAAGATAAATCATTAGTAAAACAAACAACTTCTGACCTCTGTTCTGGTCAGCATTGGTTGGAAGTTATATAATGGACTGACCACTGCATGGAGAAGTTCTGTTAACCAGGCTGGAATAAAAAATAATTATTGACTGTGAAATAACAATAATTGTGTTAGCCAAAAAAGTCAAATGATTTCAGACGCACAGTAAATTCAAATGATTTCAGACGCACAGTAAATTCAAATGATATCAGACGCACAGTAAATTCGAGTCAATTAAAAGAAAACACTCCTTCCAATTTAGTAAACGAAGTTAAATAAATAATTTCAACCAATTAAAATTAATTCTATAAACAAATTGATCCAGTGAATGTTAACTAAATAAATTCAAATAATCCCAAACATCAACTCACCAAAATAGAACATCAGAGACACAGGGAGATTAATTTTTGGGAACGGGTAGCCCAGACCTTCAAACTGAAATACATCAAACATAAATCAAACAACGGGTAGCCCAGACCTTCAAACTGAAATACATCAAACATAAATCAAACAACGGGTAGCCCAGACCTTCAAACAAAAATACATCAAACATACATCAAACAACGGGTAGCCCAGACCTTCAAACTGAAATGCATCAAACATAAATCAAACAACGGGTAGCCCAGACCTTCAAACTGAAATACATCAAACATACATCAAACAACGGGTAGCCCAGACCTTCAAACTGAAATACATCAAACATAAATCAAACAACGGGTAGCCCAGACCTTCAAACTGAAATACATCAAACATACATCAAACAATGGGTAGCCCAGACCTTCAAACTGAAATACATCAAACATACATCAAACATACCTCAAACATAAACAAGAGAAGTGCAAACAGCTAAATAAGTTCATTATTACTGTAATGATAACTAGACATTTAAAAAATAAACATTTCTAGTAAATAAAGAAAGTTTGGTCAATAAAACAAATTAATAGTCACAAATACTCAAATGTTCAAACATTTGCTCAAATTAAACTCATGTTAGATTCAAGATTCACTTAAAATTCATAAATAATTGTTTTGAATATTTAATGTACAGGTACCACACAGGTTTGATACAGGTACCACACAGGTTTGACACAGGTTTGTGTGTTTAGAATGAACCTAATGAAGCCTTCACTCCAGCTGGACAGAAACATTTGTCTTACACCAAAACTTGGTTTGTACCAACATTCACAAACAAATATTAAAGACACAAACATCTATCAGCACTTACCAATGGTCTGAAAAATTCAAAGTTATTGATTGGACGGTTGTCACTTATAAAATAAACTTTGCCTTCCTGTGGAGAAAACAAGTAAAAATATTTGAGTTGAAACATGGGTTTAGTTCAAGGGGAATAATACCTGGCTTAATACAGTAAATTATTTGGTAACGTCCCTTGTATTAAAGTTTTTTTTTTGTCAAGTCAACATCATCAAGATTTTATACAGAGCTAGGTTACAGCGGTGGACCTCTCAATAAGTAGGTCACGAGATGATTTCAAGTGGGTCGCCGAACATTTTAAAAATTTCTTCATGAAGAATATTTGTGGCACAATTACAATTTATTATACCGAATGATGTCATGTTAAGAACTACAGTACAATAGGTCTACCGATAATGGGATCATCGTATTACTGTATTACAATAGATCCACCAATAATGGGATCACCGTATTACTGTATTACAATAGATCCACCAATGATGGGATCATCGTATTACTGTATTACAATAGATCCACCAATAATGGGGTCATCGTATTACTGTATTAAAATAGATCCACCAATAATGGGGTCATTGTATTACTGTATTACAATAGATCCACCGATAATGGGATCATTTTATTACTGTATTACAATAGATCCACCGATAATGGGACCATTGTATTACTGTATTACAATAGATCCACCGATAATGGGACCATTGTATTACTGTATTACAAGAGGTCTACCGATAATGGGACCATTGTATTACTGTATTACAATAGATCCACCGATAATGGGACCATTGTATTACTGTATTACAAGAGGTCTACCGATAATGGGACCATTGTATTACTGTATTACAATAGCTCCACCAATAATGGGGCCATTGTATTACTGTATTACAATAGATCCACCAATAATGGGATCATTCTATTACTGTATTACAATAGATCCACCAATAATGGTTAGACGTTTGTGCATTGTCAACAGGGTTGTTAGTATCGAAGTATCGGTATCGGCCAATACAGTATCGGATATACTTTTTTTTAGTATTGCTTGCTGTATTGCCGATCCTTTTTATACCAAGTATTGATTTGTGTATCGCCGATACATTTTAAACGAAAAATTTTCGATACTCGATACCAATAATTTTCTTTTGGTATTTTAAGAATGTATTGTAACAAACTCTAACAAAAATTTACTTTTTATCTTAAAATATTCAAAATGAGAAAAAAACAAACAAGCTATAATTCATAAACCCAATAGAATAACCCCACTATTTGTATGTTACACCACTATTTGTATGTTACCCCACTATTTGTATGTTACCCCACTATTTGTATGTTACCCCACTATTAGTATGTTACCCCACAATTTGTATGTTACCCCACTATTTGTATGTTACCCCACAATTTGTATGTTACCCCACTATTTGTATGTTACCCCAGAAATTGTATGTTACCCCACTATTTGTATGTTACCCCACTATTTGTATGTTTATCAGTTTAAAAAAAAAATCAAAATATCATAATTGTGCTGTTCATATGATTCAGAATTTTTTTTTGCAGAAAAACAACAGCAATTTTAATAGATTGTTTTAAAAGTAATCTACTTACATTCAACCACTACAAGTAATCATAGCCATCAACCCTAGCAATATTAACACCACCCACCTCCCCACCAATACAACCACGGTCGGCGAGTTGAAGGAGAAATTAAATTTTAATTCTCTTTTGAAGTTTTGCTTTGCGCACTGATATCTATAAATGTTATTGTTATAATCTTTCATTCATTTACTTTCTTTCTATCGTCTATTTGTTCAATGTTTCAATGAACGACAGAAAAGAAAACTTTATTTCTTTTTTGATCGATCTGTCAGTTATATAAAAACTTGCACTCTTTATATTTTAGATAATAATATTTTTTCTTCTCAAAAGTATTGGTATTGTATTGGTATCGATTTTGGCAATACATTTTTACTTGAGTATTTGTTATTTGTATTGGTATTGGCGTTATTTTTTTCATGAAGTATTGGGATTGACAGTACAATTTAAGAGTATTGTTAACAACCCTGATTGTCAATGTATTGCAGTCGCACACAGTGAGTTAACATTGTCAGCTAACAAATTGTTCACCAGTAGTTTGTTTTGATTTATGTACTCAGAACTGCATTTGAAATATTTTTCTCTATAAAAGAGCGCGCGACTTTTGACATAAAAAAAATATTTTGGCTGTAAATTTAAAAGAACGCAACTAAATGTACACTGCCTACTGCTACCATTGTCTTATATATCTATGACTGCTACCATTGTCTTATATATCTATGACTGCTACCATTATCTTATATATCTATGACTGCTACCATTGTCTTATATATCTATGACTGCTACCATTGTCTTATATATCTATGACTGCTACCATTGTCTTATATATCTATGACTGCTACCAACAGATTTAATATTAAAATGTATAATCTGTGATTTTACAAAATTCGTATTTCAGGGAAGTTCGATTTTCTGTCGTGCTAGCAATTAAAAACAATATCGCAATAAATTACAACTAGCAAGGACTTCTCGCTTTATGGTGATCAATATTAAGACAGACTTAATATATGTAGCCAATAAACACTGTACATAGACTCATTGCTAACATTATCTAAACCAGACGTACCAAAGTAAATTTAATAACATAATTTTGTTAGCAATAAAGAATCCTAGCCTATACTACACTTGTATATTGAAATTTGGCTTTTCATTTTTTAAATACTGGTGGTTCGCATAGATTCCAAACAAATCTCTTACTGAGTCGCTTATAGTAAACATAACTTACATCAACGGTTCCTCACAGTGTGCTTAACAATTTAAATTAAAACGGACGTCCGACAATTTTAGTCACTGCCTAATCGCGAATATTTCCAATTAATTAAAGGCTCTCTCTCTTTTACCGCGATATCCCATGATTTCTTAGCGGGTCGTGACATCCAATCAGATTCTTAGTTGGTTGTCAATCGCGGAAGTTTGAGAACCACTGACCTACATAATTTTGTCGATTACCTAGGTATGTAAACACGTTTTGTTATATATATATATATATATATATATATATATATATGTATATTTGTGTATACAAACAACAAGGTATACAAACAACATGCATACAAACAACATGTATACAAAGGTATACAAACAACATGTATACAAAGGTATACAAACAACATGTATACAGACAACAGGTATACAAACAACAGGTATACAAACAACAGGTTGACAAACAAAATGTATACAAAGGTATACAAACAACAGGTATACAAACAACAGGTTTACAAACAACAGGTTTACAAACAAAATGTATACAAAGGTATGTAAACAACAGGTATACAAACAACAGGTATACAAACAACAGGTTTACAAACAAAATGTATACAAAGGTATACAAACAGGTATAAAAACAACAGGTATACAAACAACATGTATACAAAGGTATACAAACAACAGGTATACAAAGGTATACAAACAACAGGTATACAAACAACAGGTATACAAACAACAGGTATACAAAGGTATACAAACAACAGGTATACAAACAACAGGTATACAAACAACAGGTATACAAACAACAGGTATACAAACAACATGTATACAAACAACAGGGTATTAGACCTACAGCAATATAATTCTTCTTTTCTCCCAAAGCCTCAGCAGCCAATATATGAGCCTGGACCAAGTTGTCAACGTGAAGAAAGTCAACCAGTGAATCTTTATCACCGATGGTCATTTTGATCATACCTCGTTCTAGGTAGGACTAAAAATAAACAATTTGTGTTAATTACAGACTATGTTATAGGTAGGACTAAAATTAAACAATTTGTATTAATTACAGACTATGTTATAGGTAGGACTAGACATACACATTTGATATTCATTACAGACTATGTTATAGGTAGGACTAGAAATAAACATTTTGTATTAATTACAGCTATGTTATAGGTAGAACTAGACATACACATTTGATATTCATTACAGACTATGTTATAGGTAGGACTAGATATAAACATTTTGTATTAATTACAGACTATGTTATAGGTAGGACTAGAAATAAACATTTTGTATTAATTACAGACTATGTCATAGGTAGAACTAGACATACACATTTGAAATTCATTACATACTATGTTATAGGTAGGACTAGAAATAAACATTTTGTATTAATTACAGACTATGTTATAGGTAGGAATGCGTTGAGTTTAGTCAGTCTTGCAATGCATTTTTTTCTAACAGTTCATTATTTAACTTATTGTAGACTGTGAAACGGACGAATTGCATCCCTTCAATTTATTTGTACTTTATAGAACTAACCGAAACTATATTTTAAAAAAAAATAATTAACAATTCTAGTTACAAACTAGAATGGATCATGTCAGAGTCATATGTTGAAATGTTTGATGGAATGGATCATGTCAGAGTCATATGTTGATATGTTTGAAGGAATGGATCATGTCAGAGTCATATGTTGAAATGTTTGATGGAATGGATCATGTCAGAGTCATATGTTGATATGTTTGAAGGAATGGATCATGTCAGAGTCATATGTTGATATGTTTGAAGGAATGGATCATGTCAGAGTCATATGTTGATATGTTTGAAGGAATGGATCATGTCAGAGTCATATGTTGATATGTTTGAAGGAATGGATCATGTCAGAGTCATATGTTGATATGTTTGAAGGAATGGATCATGTCAGAGTCATATGTTGATATGTTTGAAGGAATGGATCATGTCAGAGTCATATGTTGATATGTTTGAAGGAATGGATCATGTCAGAGTCATATGTTGATATGTTTGAAGGAATGGATCATGTCAGAGTCATATGTTGATATGTTTGAAGGAAGTATCGAGACAGGTGACTGAAACAAAAGTTTGAAGTCAACACAGAATTGACTTGTGACCCCCACCCCCTCCTTCGTCTCATAATGTCATGTCAACATCACGTGACACAGCTGGTCGTAAATTTCTCCACATCAATAATACAGGAGAATCTTTTGATCTCACCTCAAACTGGGAGAGAAAACAATTCACTGAAGAGTTACAATAGATCAACAAGAAAACCAAAGTTTGTACTTTGTAATACGAGTGTCTGGTCACCAACTCAGTTGATTATATTCAATGTGATGCTGTGTCTTGTAACATATTCACAAAACAAAACATACAACAAAAACAATTTCTGTAAAGACTCGAGGAAGAAGACTTGTAACAGTTCTCCAGAATTAGCCATTGTGTTGACCGGGGGGAGGTCTCTTTAATATAGAAAAGTCTTAACAAACTTCTCACAACTAATCCTAGGTATAAGTCTGTACAGAATACTCACCACTATACCAGGTATATGCATGTACAGAATTCTCACCGCTATACCAGGTATATGTCTATACAGAATACTCACCACAATCCTAGGTATATGTCTTTGTTCTCCAGGTCCGTATATACCGGCCAGTCTTAGGGCACAACATCTCAACATTTGACCACCCGATGTTAGTTGACCACTACTGGCCAGAACGTGTTTCTCGGCTAACATTTTTGTCTTGGAATAATAGTCTGTGAACTGAAGACAGAGGGCAGAGTCAGATACGAGACCAAACTAGTGTGAATATTTCATAATTGAACAGAACGACCAACACATTGACCAAACTAGTGAATATTTCATAATTGAACAGAACGACACAACAACTATAACAGAGTTAAACGATAACTTGTAATAAAGGACCAACTTCATTGCGAGGCTGTCCAAATATATCAAATAAAACATTTGTAATACTATTTATACAGAATTAAATTACTGAACAAAACTTAGAGCAGTGAATCAAATATCAAGACAGAGTTTAATTCACATTATTGAAGTTCTATGAAATAATTCAATAAAATGCAATTAACAAATGAAACAATAAAATGATAACAATAAATGAGAAAACAATTGTAAACGAGTACAAAATAAAAATAAATAAATCAGACGTCAACATGTGCTAGAGATCTGTAACTAAGTAACGAATGTAAAGATAAATCATTGCCGTCACCACTGACACTCAATATATGAGACAGCCAATGAAATTCAGTTTTTCGTTTATAGTAGCCAATCGTTTGCTGAATAAGAAAACATATGTTTATATTTTTTATTTTTTTTGCGAAATGTTTAGGAATGTTCAAACAAGGATTCCAAACTGAAAATTAGACATAGTGCACTGTTAACCATTTGGACAGCGTATGACTTTCTTAAGCTTGTAGATCGCATATAATATACATAGCAACACACATAACAACACACATAGCAACACACATAGCAACACACATAGCAACACACATAGCAACAAACATAGCAACAAACATAGCAACAAACATAGCAACAAACATAGCAACACACATAGCAACACACATAGCAACACACATAGCAACACACATAGCAACACACATAGCAACACACATACTAACATAGTATAACAAATAATAACATACATAATAACACACATACTAAAATAATATAACACATACAATTTATTGTTTCACTATGTAGTTCTGACCTTAAAACTTTGGAAAATAAGAATGAACAAAAAGAGGTTAAAAATTGCCAGCTGTACCTTGTCTTCACTGAGATATGGCAGACTTTCATCACCATTGTGGATTTCCTGGCCACCGTAGACAACATTGTAAGTACTGGTGTAGACAAGTCTGGTTACATTGTTCTGGATGCAGGCTACACAAGGACAGACATAATGAATATATCAAGTTAGTAACACGTAGCAGATTGTAAGAAAGCGCTGCATATTTTCTGATGCATTTATTACAGAATTACAAGTACTAGTCAATACAATACTAATACTGATAAGTTCTGAACATCATATTGACTAACTATCAGTGCTTTTTTTTGTGCCGGTACGCACCGGTACGGCGTACCGGCACCTTTTTCAATGTGGGGAAAAAAATAATTACTTGTCTTGTATTTTAACGTTTATTATTAATTTATTATATTATTAATTTGTTAAAATTGAATTTTTTTAAAAATAGTATCTTTGCAGTTGTGATTTAGCTTGCATCGAGGTGCGAACTGGTAGTTAAAAGTTAGGTAATCCATCACTGAGTACCGGCATCTATTTGTTTACGTATACTGATTGATGTAGTGGTGCCAGAACACATAGTCACCCGTCATACTGACTGATGTAGTGGTGCCAGAACACACAGTCACCCGTCATACTGATTGATGTAGTGGTGCCAGAACACATAGTCACCCGTCATACTGATTGATGTAGTGGTGCCAGAACACACAGTCACCCGTCATACTGATTGATGTAGTGGTGCCAGAACACACAGTCACCCGTCATACTGAATGATGTAGTGGTGCCAGAACACACAGTCACCCGTCATACTGACTGATGTAGTGGTGCCAGAACACACAGTCACCCGTCATACTGATTGATGTAGTGGTGCCAGAACACACAGTCACCCGTCATACTGGCTGATGTAGTGGTGCCAGAACACACAGTCACCCGTCATACTGGCTGATGTAGTGGTGCCAGAACACACAGTCACCCGTCATACTGATTGATGTAGTGGTGCCAGAACACATAGTCACCCGTCATACTGATTGATGTAGTGGAGCCAGAACACACAGTCACCCGTCATACTGATTGATGTAGTGGTGCCAGAACACACAGTCACCCGTCATACTGAATGATGTAGTGGTGCCAGAACAAACAGTCACCCGTCATACTGACTGATGTAGTGGTGCCAGAACACACAGTCACCCGTCATACTGATTGATGTAGTGGTGCCAGAACACACAGTCACCCGTCATACTGATTGATGTAGTGGTGCCAGAACACACAGTCACCCGTCATACTGAATGATGTAGTGGTGCCAGAACAAACAGTCACCCGTCATACTGACTGATGTAGTGGTGCCAGAACACACAGTCACCCGTCATACTGACTGATGTAGTGGTGCCAGAACACACAGTCACCCGTCATACTGACTGATGTAGTGGTGACAGAACACACAGTCACCCGTCATACTGACTGATGTAGTGGTGCCAGAACACACAGTCACCCGTCATACTGATTGATGTAGTGGTGCCAGAACACACAGTCACCCGTCATACTGACTGATGTAGAGGTGCCAGAACACACAGTCACCCGTCATACTGATTGATGTAGTGGTGCCAGAACACACAGTCACCCGTCATACTGGCTGATGTAGTGGTGCCAGAACACATAGTCACCCGTCATACTGACTGATGTAGTGGTGCCAGAACACATAGTCACCCGTCATACTGACTGATGTAGTGGTGCCAGAACACATAGTCACCCGTCATACTGATTGATGTATTTTATTTATTTTATAAAAAGATAGATAGCAATACAGATGTTCAACAATTCTATAAATAGTTTTCTCATAATGACAATATTATATACATTCATCGAAAATATACACACTTTATTATAGACCTAATAATTAATGAATATTATACAACTCAGTAATCAGAGTTATTTTGATGGGTGGAGGACAGGGGCGTTAAAAACTACCCTGCCCCCCGGGCGGAAGACAGACCAGGCGAGACTCCGACTATGTACATCTGTTTACTCCTTCTCTACCCTGCACTCGGGCAGAAGACAGACCAGGCGAGACTCCGACTATGTACATCTGTTTACCCCTTCTCTACCCTGCACCCGGGCAGAAGACAGACCAGGCGAGACTCCGACTAAGTACATCTGTTTACTCCTTCTCTACCCTGCACCCGGGCAGAAGACAGACCAGGCGAGACTCCGACTATGTACATCTGTTTACTCCTTCTCTACCCTGCACCCGGGCAGAAGACAGAACAGGCGAGACTCCGACTATGTACATCTGTTTACTCCTTCTTACTTGTCCAGCCTGTATCACAACGTGCTGGTCATCACACGATCATATTGAACAGTTATTGGGACACTTCTAAAATCACTACAAGTGTCATGACCTAAGTGGAGTTGGCTATGACCTCGTCGGCAGCATGGGGTCATTTCTCTGGTCTAGCAAGAGGTGACCAAATGACGACAATGTGCCTGAAGATGCTAACCGGTGCCTTGCGCCATACAGTTTAGACTTACTATCATTAGGCCACTGAGACACCGTAGTGGCTAATCAGGTTCTATAATACGAGCATTCATCATACTTAAAAAAAAAGTGGGACACAGTCAAACCATCACCCATCAATACCAGCATCCCTAAAATGATGGTCAGTCAAAGGCAAGTGACATCAGGTTTTGATGTCTAGACAGCTCACTGAATGGCCGACAATCTCATTTCGCTTTCCTCCGCCCACAGAGTCCCATCTGGGCCATGTGTGGCTATAGCTGGAATGTTTAAGTGTGTGAATGAGTGGGTGGAGGCACGACGGTCAGCTGTGCGTCAGTGTGTGGATGTGTCAGTGTGTGGATGTGTGTGTGTGGATGTGTGTGTGTGTGAGTGTGAGTGGAGAGATGAGAGAAGGTCAATCGGACAGCGAGCAAGCAATATGATGACTGACAGAAGTCTCCATGTTACTGGGTTTATCTGGAACAGATTAGTTAAGCAGTTCAACATGAAGGTAAAATTTACTGTACAAACAGTTGGGAGTCTTACAGTGAGAAATATTGGAATTTCTCTGTCGGTAGGAAAAGTTCATTATAGAGACAGTTCAGTTTATTAATAAAATATTTCCCATTCTAAACACATATATTGTAGAGGTAATAATGAAGACCAACAATAACACAATACAACAGGAAATAAAATCAATTTGCCATTTCTCGATTTCAATAATCAAAAGTGACGTGGCGCTAGGACTGTCATTTATGTCATAAGACTGTCATCTATGTCCTAAGACTGTCATCTATGTCTTAAGACTGTCATTCATGTCCTAAGACTGTCATTCATGTCATAGGACTGTCATTTATGTCCTAAGACTGTCATCTATGTCTTAAGACTGTCATTTATGTCCTAGGACTGTCATCTATGTCTTAAGACTGTCATTTATGTTCTACGACTGTCATTTATGTCCTAGGACTGTCATTCATGTCATAAGACTGTCATTTATGTCCTAGGACTGTCATTCATGTCATAAGACTGTCATTTATGTCCTAAGACTGTCATTTATGTCCTAGGACTGTCATTCATCAAGTGAAATGGTCACATTTTCCTGAATTTCGTTCCATGTCTGATTCTAATTCCAAATAGTTTGAGTTCCGATAACTGTTTTCATCCAGTTCCAAAACTCACCATTATAACACATATTTCTATTAACAATACATTGACTTCATTGCAAGATTAAAAAATAGAATGCATGCATCTGATTAGTGAAAAGACTAAATTATCATTCTATTTTACAATGTACATCAATGGATTTGAACCTTGATAATAGTGGGCGCAATAGAATCTTTCACAATCATTCTCGATTCATTTGAAGTGTACTCCTGACATTCGAACTATTCTTGTGATATACAAACTAGACCACTGACTTGGGCACAAACTGGAAAAGGGCCCCTTTTAGTTTTTATTCCTATCAAATCTTAAACTAAAGGTAATTTAGTCTACAGCTCTTAAATATCTCGAATTATATGTCCAGGGCTCCAACCCTCCCCCTCCCCCCCCAAAGAAAAAAACGACTTAGGATGACTTTCAGGGTCACGATCGATTGATCGTACACACACACACACACACACGTACAAACACACACATGTACAAACACACATACATACACACACACGTATAAACACACACACGTACAAACACACACACAATTGTACACACTCACGCACAAACACACACACGTACAAACACACACGCGTACAAACACACACAAACGTACAAACACACACACGCGTACAAACACACACAAACGTACAAACACACACACACGTACAAACACACACGCGTACAAACACACACGCGTACAAACACACACAAACGTACAAACACACACACTACAGACACACACACACACGTACAAACACACACAAGTACAAACACACGTACAAACACACGTATAAACACACACACACGTACAAACACAAACTGCTGGGAGTTCGAATTCCGATCCACCAGTCAGCAGCTCTACATGTTAACGTGGATTCCAAGTTATGGAGTTTTGAATGTCTTTGTAAAAAAAAATGGTTTCCTGAACAAACAATATTTGTCCTATTGAGATAAAAGAGCGGCTACTACTGAACAAAGTACATAGTAAGTAAAGTCACAATATAGTCACAATATGGTCACAATATAGTCACAATATGGTCACAATATAGTCACAATATGGTCACAATATAGTCACAATATGGTCACAATATAGTCACAATATGGTCACAATATAGTCACAATATGGTCACAATATAGTCACAATATAGTCACAATATGGTGATGATATGAGCCAAGTCTGGCTGAAGCTGGATGAAATGTTTTCACTCCAATCAAGAAGACCACCGTCTCCCCCACACAATCTTCCAGGAAGATGAATCGAGCAAAAAGATAAAGTAATTTACGCTAAAAGCATGTGACAGTTTCATCAAGTCTGGCAGCGTATATTAAGCTTTCTGTCAGTCTTTTTTAGATGTCATGACACACACTTACCCAGCACTCTCTCTCACACACAAAAGCTAGCACTCACACACACTCAACCACAAGCTAGCACTCACACACACACACACACACTCATACAAATGTAGGGCAGGAGAAACAGGAGTTAGTTGTTGATGTATAGGCCTAACTATTACAGAAATATTTGTCTCAATCTATAGATTGATTGGATGATTGAATTACATCAGATCGAATTACAATATCTACACTGCCACGAGATATGTTCAAAATAGAAACTGATAACCTGATACAGTCTAACTCATAGACACTAACACATATACATTAACACATATACACTAACACATTTACATTAACACATAGAGAATAACACATAGACAGTAACTCATAGACACTAACACAGACATTAAGATAGACAGTAACTCATAGACACAAAGACATTAGACATTTAAAAGAAATTAAAACATCATTTGATTTCCTTTTATTTCTCGGATATTTTCAATTCTACCAACATTCATTGATTAAACATTTCAGACAAATTTGTGGAAGAAAAAAATCTATGTGATATGTATATGTGTGAACAAACTGCTATAGCCTGTTTCAAGCATGTGAAATTATTATACAAGTTTGATAGAGCGAGATAACCTATGGGATTGATAAATAATTCAAGTCATGAGCCATAGACAAAAAATTATTTACTTTAACTCGATATCACTCCCTTCATGTCTAGGGCAGCTGAACAAAATAATAAGGGCGAACACTTGAAAATTCTCACAAGAAAAGATCCGCCATGTTAGTTTTGCCCAACTGAATGACTAAACAAGTCAAGGGAGAGTAGTAGGCTAACCATCTCTATTGGTAGAGTTTCTTCCCTTGCTTGGCCGGTGACCTCTTTTTTCCTCCCCGTTTTTATTGCTTAAGCCTTGCTGCTCATGGTCAATAATTTACGTTCCATCCTTAGCAACCGTTCGGCGTCCTAGGAGACGCGTTTGGCTTGATTTAGTTTGTAAATTGTGACAGCGACAAAGGCTTAGAGCCATATTTTAATGACTAGAACTGATGACAAACAAAATAACAATAACAAAAAAACATTTCGAGTCTGATGTGTTACAGTTTGTAGAAATAGTTTGAAGGGGTTACACACTAATCTGTACAATGTTAGTTTCCAGAAATATTACATTTGTTGTTGTAATATAACTGCCTAGTCATTGAAAGTTTGCAGTTCGATGATGCTGTGTTATTCTTGCCGTTAAATTTTTATGCATTTATTATGTCCTACTGACATGTGGTCAACCCACTGTGTCCTACTGACATGTGGTCAACCCACTGTGTCCTACTGACATGTGGTCAACCCACTGTGTCCTACTGACATGTGGTCAACCCACTGTGTCCTACTGACATGTTGTCAGCCCACTGTGTCCTACTGACATGTTGTCAGCCCACTGTGTCCTACTGACATGCTGTCAACCTACCGTGACACAATGAAACCTATATGGGTATGGATGTTATGTTTCAAAAGATATTTCTCGTAAGACATTATAATTCATAAAAACAAATAGTCGTATGTATCATCAACAATTAGAACCCACAATGTGACAATAAACAAACATGTTTTGTTGATTAGTTCTATCCAAAGTTCTAGAGTCAAAGCACAAATTAACTTATACTAATGGAACAGAACTTATTTAGCAACAAATCATTTCCTCATGTACAAGACTAATTAGAAGCAAAAAAAAAAAGTTGTTATGTTTGAAGAAATTGAGAACTAATGTAAAATCAATAATTCCTGACATTTCTTCAGACTTTATGTTTAGTTCAATGTACATAAATGACAATCTCACCTTTCAAAACAGCTTCTGTCCCACCGAGATTGATTTTTTCTATCAGATGTTTATTTAGCTGAAACAATAGAAGGTAGGAAATATACAATAGGATGTTAGATACACATGTTTATACAATAACAGATGCACATGTTCATACAATAACAGATACACATGTTTATACAATAACAGATACACATGTTTATACAATAACAGATGCACATGTTTATACAATAACAGATACACATGTTTATACAATAACAGATACACATGTTTATACAATAACTGATGCACATGATTATAAAATAACAGATGCAGATGTTTATACAATAACAGATGCACATTTTTATACAATAACAGATGCACATGTTTACACAATAATAGGTACACCTGTAAACTAATTTTAAATTAGACATAGTCGATTTTATAGATGAGCTCATTTATGGAAATGCTAGTATGTGCTCCACATATAATACATTATGGTTATGTTAGATTACTAGTTTATCATATTATAAATAACACATAGCCCCATTTAATAGCCAATAATCAATAGTTTGTACACATCTGTATTAGTAAAACAAAATAGAATAAATGACTTTAATTTACACCACATGAATTCTGTAAACAAACATCATTATAGGGTAACATCATGTTGTATTATATCTGAGATAAATAAAGTGGGAAGTAAACAACGACTACAATAACTGAACTGTATTTATGTCTATTACCAACTTGAAAGAACAATTAACTTCTGGTGGATAGTACAGTGCCGGGTGCGAAACTGTTGGAAACAAGAAAATACAATCACTAAGCGCCACCAGCTATTTGTAAGTTTAAAGAAACAGAGTGGAATAGTAACATAATAGTTAACACAATAGTTTATACAATAGTTAACATATTAGTTAACACAATAGTTTTAACACGATAGTTGACGCGATAGTTATATGAAGTTAAGAATAATTTATTTTATTGCAGTGTCATATGTTTAGACAAACACAAACAAATAAACTTTGGGATTGGCTACATTTGAAGTTTCTTTATTACTTCCAACTAAACTTTGGTTACTATCGTCAAATAGAAAACATAAACTTCATTGAATAGATAGATTTATGAAATTTGATTGAAAAATGCCATAGAAAACATTTCATATGCGCGTTGTCCATTTGAGGTGCCGAGTTCATGCTCAGGAGAGTGGTAGAGATTTTGACGATGCACCCAAGTCTTACCAGATTAGAACGGGTACTTGTGTGTAGTCTAGCTAGCAATGTGTTATGTATGTCTTGTGTGTAGTCCAGCTAGGAATCTATCCTGGCTCCATGGAGTCCCTAATTATGATAATTCAGCTAAACGAGTGACCTACATTTAAGAGAATGTGTGTGGCTGCTAGTTACAGGGGATCAAATCCATTCTATATCAGATACCTTTAAAGCCACCCCTAGACTTAGTGGCCCCTTTATGACAATAGTAGTCTCCCTAGTAAAAAAATAGTACACTAAAGAACATGTCGGAGGGAAGATTAAAGGTTCGACATCTTAGAAAAAAAACAAACAAAACATGTTATCTCAATTTGGAAATGACTTCCCTAAGATGGTGTGACAAGCAAGTTATTCAATATTATATATAGTAGTAAGTCGGTAGACGACAAAGATCTAACAAACACATCACTAATCTAATACTGTTCAATGACATTGACATAAATATTCGTCGCTGAAACCTTTTTAGTTGGTCAAAAAAAATCAGACAACAATGGTGAAACAATATGTGAACCAATGTCAAAGCTGTACAGGTGGGTCACAAGTGTACAACAGTCGTACAGGTGGGTCACAAGTGTACAACAGTCGTACAGGTGGGTCGCAAGTGTACAACATTCGTACGGGTGGGCCACAAGTGTACAACAGTCGTACAAGTGGGCCACAAGTGTAAAACATTCGTACAGGTGGGCCACAAGTGTACAACAGTTGTACAGGCGGGCCACAAGTGTACAACAGTCGTACAGGTGGGCCACAAGTGTACAACAGTCGTACAGGTGGGCCTCAAGTGTACAACAGTCGTACAGGTGGGGCACAAGTGTACAACATTCGTACGGGTGGGTCACAAGTGTACAACAGTCGTACAGGTGGACCACAAGTGTACAACAGTCGTACAGGTGGGCACCAAGTGTACAACAGTCGTACAGGTGGACCACAAGTGTACAACAGTTGTACAGGTGGGCTGCAAGTGTACAACAGTCGTACAGGTGGACCACAAGTGTACAACAAAGAAAAACAAATGTGAATCATGACATCAAGTGACATCTGGCCTTCTATAGTTGACAATGTAGACCGGCTACATACATTATACGGACACACAGACTAGATCAACCCACATGACTAATTAGTTCCGTTGGCCACATCAGAATGTAACCTTAACATTTAATTATGACTTAGCCGTTGTGACGTCGCACTAACAACAGCCTAAATCTTACAATACATATCTTCTTACTCTTGAGTTTCAAGAGACATCCCCCCCTCCTTTTTTTTTTAGCTTTTTAATGAGCGAAGAAATGGGTTTTTTTTCCCGCCATCATAAATCATTCCCGTTTCAGCTCTTAGCCCGGTGTAGAGTTACCTGCCTTGGAGCGCGGTTCTTCCTTCATTTTTTATCAACATCTTCAACAATTGATGTTTTAACAATCAACTGAGCGCATTCTCAAACAAACAAACACACGTCATATCTCCACGGTTCTCACATTATGGAAGCGATAAGTGACATGCTCGGTGGAAGTAAACTGCCCACTGAGTGGGTAAGGGGGACCACTGCACATAGCAACTCATTGGAAATATTTTGAATATAATTATGTTGGAGACTGGGTTTGAACTCAAGAGTACATTTAAATGAACTTATTACTATTATCTACCATACATGTCTTATAAAACTATTCTAGTTTGGGATAAAAGTTTGTTTTAGCATACCCCCCCCCCCAACCCCTTCTGCTTTTATATTCTAGTTAAATGAACTCTCTGGCAGATAATATTAAATAAAACAACAATTTTACTGTAAGTTGAAGCCAGTTGAGTTATATGAGATGCGGCCATATTACGTGTATTTATTTATGTCTGTGGAAGCGGCAACATCCATTTATTGATTGCCAGTGAGTTGTTTTATTTTCCTCCTTTAATATCTTTATTCAAAATGACAACTAAAACAAACCTGAATAAATCACGTGGTTTCATCAGTAAAATATAGAAGAAATATACAGCCAATGAGTTAAAGGCTTTGTTCGTTGTGTTTTCACAATTCCGTTTTTTGTTTAAACAAACAATTAACCACGTGAGTTTAAATGTAAAATATCAAATATCAAAAAGTGTTATGTGAGAACTGTGTAGTGTGTGTTATGTGAGAACTGTGTAGTGTGTGTTATGTGTGAACTGTGTAGTGTGTGTTATGCGAGAACTATGTAGGGTGTGTTATGCGAGAACTATGTAGGGTGTGTGTTATGTGTGAACTGTGTAGTGTGTGTTATGTGAGAACTGTGTGGTGTGTGTTATGTGTGAACTGTGTAGTGTGTGTTATGTGAGAACTATGTAGTGTGTGTTATGTGAGAACTGTGTAGTGTGTGTTATGTGAGAACTGTGTAGGGTGTGTGTTATGTGAGAACTGTGTAGTGTGTGTTATGTGTGAACTGTGTAGTGTGTGTTATGTGAGAACTATGTAGTGTGTGTTATGTGAGAACTGAGTAGTGTGTGTTATGCGAGAACTGTGTAGGGTGTGTGTTATGTGACAACTGTGTAGTGTGTGTTATGTGTGAACTGTGTAGTGTGTGTTATGTGAGAACTATGTAGTGTGTGTTATGTGAGAACTGTGTAGTGTGTGTTATGTGAGAACTGTGTAGGGTGTGTGTTATGTGAGAACTGTGTAGTGTGTGTTATGTGTGAACTGTGTAGTGTGTGTTATGTGAGAACTATGTAGTGTGTGTTATGTGAGAACTATGTAGTGTGTGTTATGTGAGAACTATGTAGTGTGTGTTATGTGAGAACTGTGTAGTGTGTGTTATGTGAGAACTATGTAGTGTGTGCTATGTGTGAACTGTGTAGTGTGTGTTATGCGAGAACTATGTAGTGTGTGTTATGTGTGAACTGTGTAGTGTGTGTTATGTGAGAACTGTGTAGTGTGTGTTATGCGAGAACATAGTAGTTGACAAAGTCACGTGACGACATTACGATAAGTGTCAGTGACAACTAGTTATAACTACACAATATATAAAAGCGGTCGGCAACCGGTGGCCCGAGGACTACTAGTGATCCAAAGAGATATTTTGCTTGACGGCAGAAGTTAATGTATACAACCAGTCATATACTTAAGCAAATAAAATGATTAAATTTAAAACTTTAAAAAATAAAAAAAAAAATAATTTCAAGTTTTAAGACCATGAATTTAGTGGCCTGATGGAATAAACCTCGCGAATAGTAAGACTGCGGATAGTAAGACTGCGGATAGTAAGACCGTGGATAGTAAGACCGTGGATAGTAAGACCGCGGATAGTAAGACCGTGAATAGTGAGACCGTCTCTGATTTCGTTTACCGGGACACCAGTGACCCAAAATAACCATCTTATGATATACAAATTAATACATTGATGGTGTCATGATATAGAAACTTTGGCCGACATAGTCTGATACTAAATTTTAAAAACTCCGACAGTATTGACAGATATAGTAACCCTTCAGTCATAGTTAATCAGTTTAAAAAGAAAAAATAAAGTTACAATTCAAACAGAGATTCATTGACATTGAAATTTGGAATTCAAAAATTAAAATCTGAAAAAAAAAAAAAAAACTTTTGTGGAGGTAATAAGAAACAAATTCAACTTGATTCGAATACAATTTGACAAATTAAGTAGCTGATTATAAAGGCAATAAAATGTTCATGTGATGAATTCTGAAGAAGATTGGCTCGCGTTGTAGTCCCAGTGGCTGCGAAAATATTCAAAGATATGCATCAAACATTAAACTTGTGAAGCAAAAAAACTCTTTACATAAAAACAAACAACATACACGAAGCTATGGGCTATCAGGCATTATTTAAATGGCTAGAATACCAGAAGAGGAGAAAAAAAATTTGATTTGTACAGACCAGGCGAAGTGGATAGCTAAAGTTTATCTTGGATTTGGCGGGAACATGCACGCATGTCAGGGGAGTTAACTTTGACTTCCGAGCAATGCCTCGTTATCGCCCCTGAGACAAGGGCGGCCGAGAGAAACCTCATTAAAAAATAAACATAAAAAAAAAAGAAACTTTCATTATTTGAAAATGTTTTATATTTTATTTCTCCTCCAAGATCAAACTCAGAAATATACATAGGAACATGGCGACCGTCATAACAAAATAAAATATCAATGCATATTTGTATAAACTCCCTAATTCCCAATGGTTGTTTCCCCCCAATAAGATCTATGAATCATGGGAAGATTCCAAAATATCTACAAGAATCATGTATCCAAATATTATAAAAAGGATTACCAGGCTTGTGTCAGATGTATGGGGGGGGGGGTAACTCCATCACTTCAGTCAGTTGTTGTCTAGTGCTAAACAAACACCTCAACTAGGGCTGTCATGAACTTGACAAAATTCTTTCACCCCCCCCCCCCTATCCCCAGTGTCTGATTTATGATGAAACTTGAAACAAATACATGAAAAGTAAAATAAATAAATTTCTGAAATAAGATACACTCACACTCACACATATTGTGTGTTCTGTATATATATATATATATATATATATATATATATATATATATATATATATATGTGTGTGTGTGTGTGTGTGTGTGTGTGTGTGTGAATACGTCAGTGATGTCTCAAATCACATCTACCAGTCCGATGAGTAATGAAGTTGAGAACATTCAAATAAAAACAAGTTAAAGTGCTACAATATAAACACATTGTCCCAGCAATGAAAGAATCAGGAGTTTAGTATTCTATGGCTGTACAATATAAGCTGACGTTGGTAAACCAACTGATCGACAGCAGTGGAGAACAGCCAGTGTGATATGTTCTATATAAAAGCTCAATGCGATATGCTCCATACAACAGCCACATGTGATATGCTCCATAAAACAGCCACATGTGATATGTTCCATATAATAGCCAGTGTGATATGTTCCATACAACAGCCAGTATGATATGTTCCATGTAGCAGCCAGTGGGATTTATTTAACTAGTTTGAGATTTACACATAATGTATAACAATAGCTAAATATAAGTGGTCTCATAGATTCCTTTTAAAGTACAACCAAGACAAAGTTACATTTATGGCCCTAAAGTACAACCAAGACAAAGTTACATTTATGGCCCTAAAGTACAACCAAGACAAAGTTGCATTTATGGCCCTAAAGTACAACCAAGACAAAGTTACATTTATGGCCCTAAAGTACAACCATGACAAAGTTACATTTATAGCCCTAAAGTACAACCAAGACAAAGTTACATTTATGGCCCTAAAGTACAACCAAGACAAAGTTACATTTATGGCCCTAAAGTACAACCAAGACAAAGTTACATTTATGGCCCTAAAAACAATTAAAGATTTTGAGGTGAACTTTTTGAGAGTTACACAAATATTTCATAAATTCATTTTCAGCATACACGGTAAATGAATCATGTAAAGTAGGTCACTGCAGGTGAGACAAACTGCTTAGTATGCCCTGAACAGTCTGATGACCCTGGACAACTATTGGAATAGTTACGTTAACGGAATCATCTCAAACTATGTGTCCTCTAGTCACGACCATGGTCAGTATGCTCATTGTAGTGGACGCAGAGAAGAGATAAAACCCAAACTAATAACCCCACAGTGCGGCCTCACAGGTCAATACTAGACGAGATCAAAGTCTCGATACAATTAGGCATCAATATGGAAACACGAAAAATTATGAATCAATATGGAAACACGAAGAGCTCAACAGATTAACGGGGTGAACGAGAAACTAAAAGTCGATTGAACACTGGACACTGGATCTATTTACCGCTAGGTACATCATACTGTCGTCCAAATAATCTGTCGGCACACCAATATGTAGGTGCACGACTGTGTCGGTACACGATTGTGACGGCACAACACCTAGCACACCATTATGACAGAACATCAAAAAGTCGGCACACCAAAACATCAGTACAACATTACATAGGCACACCACTATATAATACAACATTACATAGGCACACCGATACATCAGTACAACATTACATAGGCACACCGATACATCAGTACAACATTACATAGGCACACCGATACATCAGTACAACATTACATATGCTCACCAATAATATGGGACAACACAATGTATAAGCACCATGTAAAATACGAAACGTATATATGTCAAGTATACAGACTACCGATGTAAAGTAGACATAGATAGACATATAAGTCTTCTCAAGTTTACAGGCTACAGTTGTAAAGTAGACATAGATAGACATATACGTCTTGTCAAGTATACAGGCTACAGTTGTAAAGTAGACATAGATAGACATATACGTCTTGTCAAGTATACAGGCTACAGTTGTAAAGTAGACATAGATAGACATATACGTCTTGTCAAGTATACAGGCTACAGTTGTAAAGTATACAGGCTACAGTTGTCAAGTAGACATAGATAGATATATACGTATACAGGGTACAGTTGTAAAGTATACAGGCTACAGTTGTAAAGTATACAGGCTACAGTTGTCAAGTATACAGGCTACAGTTGTCAAGTATACAGGCTACAGTTGTAAAGTATACAGGCTACAGTTGTAAAGTATACAGACTAATACAGGCTACAGTTGTAAAGTATACAGGCTACAGTTGTAAAGTATACAGGCTACAGTTGTAAAGTATACAGGCTGATACAGGCTACAGTTGTAAAGTATACAGGCTAATACAGGCTACAGTTGTAAAGTATACAGGCTACAGTTGTAAAGTATGCAGGCTACAGTTGTAAAGTATGCAGGCTACAGTTGTAAAGTATACAGGCTACAGTTATAAAGTAGACAAAGATAGAGTTTTTGAACTACTTCGAGCCTGGCTATTTAACTTTATGTATGGGAATCAAAATGTCCATGATCCAGGAGTTATAACAAAATGTCCATGATCCAGGAGTTATAACAAAATGTCCATGATCCAGGAGTTATAATAAAGTGATTGTAAAATAAATGTGTTGTCTTTTGAAATGAAAGTGAATGACTTTTAAAACAATAGTGTAAACAAAGTAATGTAACTGTATAATGGTCAAAATTAATTTGTCATCAGAAAGATGAAAACAACATGAAATAGAAACTAGGTCATATTAATTGAATCAAAGGGACTTCTAATAAAGCAATTACTTCGTTGTTTTTTTTTGTAACTGTCCAGGGAGTTTGACCATTATGTTCTATTTTCCAAATCTCTTCAACAAATAAGGCAATGCCCTAATACCTGGTACTAACTGGTGCGGACAGGATTAAAATGTCGTCATACGAGAGGCCAGAAGACAGCGGAAATTGGCAAGTCTGGAAGTATTAGCCCTAAAATTGGCCTTTGATTTGCTTACCGGGCAACTCTGTGCGACCTGGCCAGGGCTAAATTCCGCCGCTAATATTGATTAAAACTGGATTGATTGGAGAGGGGGAAAAAATCAAGATGGCAGAGCTAGAGATGGAGCGGGTGGCTACAAGAGAGCTTGAAATAACTTGGCTGGAATACCGAAGTAATAAAGTAACATTATGAGCCAACAGATTCATAGATATTGTATCACTTAGTGTCAGGTTAACGTTAGAGCAAAGTGAACTGAATTAGACCATACTCTTTTTTATCTGAAGCAAAACTTCTCTCTCTGATACACATGTACTAACAAGCACACGCAGTGGGTTTTAAAAAACCACAACATTAAAAAATTAAGAAACATTAAGACACTAATGTGCACAGAAATATCTCTGAAATGTATTTTCTAATGCTGCAGATTTAATTAGTGCCGTGCAAGACAGTTCTGGAATGATCTATTTGAGTGCAGACTTGATTAAATGTATGTTACTGAGCAGTAAAGTTGCACGCTTCATTCTCATACAAACAATACTGACTAGCAATACAATGACAAATAAAAACTGAAAACATTTGTTTTTGTTAAAATTTACTAAAAAGTAAAAAAAAAAAAAAATGAATTCCTTAGGCCATACAAATATTTACAGAAATTATAATGGCATAAAAAAGCATGGCGCCCAGTCCGATAATTATATTAACCTTTATTTAACTTGTCAATGAATGTAGTTTACTTCCAGTGTAATTTGTTAAATTGATGTAACAATGAATTAGGTTTGATGATTTACTAATTACACAATATTTTGAAGTTATAATTTTGTCATTTTATAAATTATACGAGATACAAACTGGTAATTATGATTTCTATAAATATTTGTGTGTGAAATTATTTTTTTACTTTTAAGAACTTTTTTTTAATAAAAACATATTTCAAACGGAAAGTTTTTTTTTCTACATTTTTTTTAATTGTATGTTTCTTTAGAGTTTTAAGTAGCTCACTTATTTTTGTTAGTTAGGTGTATGACTAGATGTACACCTACGTAGCAACATATGACTATATGCAGACAACAGAAATAAAATGACTAGATATAGACATATGGTAGTCACATTTGACTATGTGAGGACGTATGGTAGCAACATATGACTAGATCCAAGTCAACTGGTGCCAACAAACAGAGCAATAGTTTACTTCTATTATCTATTCGGTAAAGTCCACGATTTCGAAGGTCAGTTTGTTTCCGCTGGCTCTCCAACGTTTCGAGACGCCCAGAGAACGCAAATTGAATACGTGTCAAGCCTCGCGAGCAGTCATCACGAGATCATTTCCTTCCCATCAACCCTCCGTGACAGGAAGTCCACGAGTGCCCATGAATAGGAGCTCTTCAGCTTTTCCCGGCCGCCATCTTCAACGCTCGAGGAATTTCTCCAGTTTTTCTCAAACATTTTTTTCTCCATTTTTTTTTCTCTCTTTCCTTTTACCTTGGCGACACAGAAAACGTTTGCGTAAATCTTTTTAAAATCAAATCTAATTATTGAATGCAAAAATATTGGCCGAGGAATGTGTGAACAACAGTTTTAGGGGAAAAAAAAAAGACTTGATAGATAGAATTGATAATGTTATATAGATAATTGAGGACAGGAAAGGGTTTTCTCTTAGCTTGGACATAGAATCGTGGCGATGCTATACAGCGACGCATGAGGCAATACCGCGATATAGTGGATACAATAGACACTAAGAGACGTTGTGATATAACTGAACACATTCAAATTTGATTGAATTGACATAATGTGCCAGACAAACTTTTTGAAACCATAACACTGCTGGTCAGTTGAGTAACTGAACACACTTGACAATAAACCTCCCGTCAGTTGCTCACCGAGTGGGGTTTAGGCCGAGTGTCCAGTATCTGGAACACATTCAGTTTTGTTTCAGATATAAAAAAAATACAGCGCGGGCCTCCCACTTGCGCGGGGCCTCATCAGTGGCCCCTTAAGGGCGCTACTGGCCACACATAGCGTGGCCACCACATTGCCATAGCCACACATCACGTGATCAACAAACACAGACATTAAAAACTTGACACAGTTCAATAAAAAATTGACAAACACGTGACACAAAAAACCCAAATCACGCGGCGTACCGTGATAAAGACGTTGGAAGACAAGAAAATATTTTCAAATATTTAATCAGGACAAAAGAGTAAATAACATCACGCAGGAGAATCAGCAGCACAATGAACGTCATTATTGAAATAATAACTACACTCAAAGTTTGAACATTTCTGTTGGGTTTAATGACAACACATGACAACGGATGAGAGTATTAACTGTAATAACCTGGTCTCACCTAGTCTGTTTGTTTACAAGTTCCACTGTTTATTTCTCAAAATGTCTGATATAAAAAAAAATTAAAGGAGTGTTATTCTGTTGATTATATAACATATCACACTTGTGTAATTGCTTACATCTTTATTTAAATATCATCTATAGTGTAAGCAAACATACTATATAGTATATATATAAATAACCTATATTATAAATTCAAAAGAAAAATTTAGCTAGGCATTGCCTCTATCCTCTGATAAATTTTGTTTTTTTTTGTGCTTAGGGAAAGTTGGATGAGTTTTAACTCGGTTATAAATAAGATCAAATCGTTCCAGTTAGATCGTTAGATGGAGAGGAGAGAGCAAGAAGACCAACAGACAGACATAAACGTTTCAAATAGTGACAAGCATTAAAGGGTGCACTGTGTATGTCACACCACCAACACAAGGGACCTAAACTGAACATTTTAATCTCTTTATTGCACCAGACTTCCATCAATAAAGTGTTGTATGTCCAGACTTCTATCAATAAAGTGTTGTATGTCCAGACTTCTATCAATAAAGTGTTGTATGTCCAGACTTCTATCAATAAAGTGTTGCATGTCAGCAGTTGTCCAAATTGCAAGGACCTTTACAGCTGGATGGGTGTTACTATAACCATCATTTTAGGCCGCAGTTTGTATTGACAGTAATTCTAAAATTTTGCTGTGGGGCAACCAACAACGCCAGAGACAACACACTGATGTTAAAGATTTATAGACACACACACACGCAAACACACAGGCCTATGTTTTAGGATGGAGGGTCGGATGGGCAAGTGGTGTGTAGAGCGCTCGGCTGAAAGGCCCGGGTTCGATGCGCGTTGAAAACCAAGGGAGTTTTTTTCAGGTCCCGGTAAAAGTTAGTAAAAAAGTCCACCAAGTCCACCCAGCTTTAAATGGCTACCTGACTTTATGTTGGGGAAGTAAAGGCGGCTGGACGTTGTGTTAACCACACAATCCCTTCATATGCCGAGTTTATAAAGACAGATGAATTCTACAATTGATCTGCCCCCGATGGCCCTTTTAAATGTAAGGGATATTTACTTTTTAGGATACAGCCAGTTGTATGCATTTCTAAC
This sequence comes from Bulinus truncatus, assembly GCA_021962125.1. Taxonomy (NCBI): domain Eukaryota; kingdom Metazoa; phylum Mollusca; class Gastropoda; family Planorbidae; genus Bulinus; species Bulinus truncatus. Next base: position 2,131,877 of record JAGDYQ010000169.1, on the reverse strand, counting down.
GTGTTTGTGCAATGTAAAGTATTACAGAAGTATTATTTACATTATTAGTATACATATACACGTCTGATGTCCTAAAAAGTGATACCAACACCACATCACCACAACCTCTGGGCCACGTTGTTTATCGCTGAGACCATGAGTGCCACTGACCTACAGCCAGTCCAACTTGACCGTCAGAAGGGGCAGACTACTTGGATGCGACACGTTTTCATTTTCAGCTTTAAAGATAGCCAGGGATGATCCAATCAAATTCCCGTAACTCATTCCCATGGCAAAAAAATCAATTGAATTATGTCCCCCTGCTAGAGCCATCATCGTCCAAATATCTACATATTGATCCCAGGGGGAAAGGAATGGTATAGAAATCGGCTTTGGTAACATTTACAGCTGGACATAAACTGCCCAGACGAAGTTCTTACATTCAGTAAACTGTTTACCTCTTTTTTTTAAATGAATTATGAATGTTTTTGTTTACACAGTGATATTCCTGTGTAATGTTTAGAGTATCGATACTATGACTCAAACGGCCCCGTCCAAAAAACCCTGTCTGTAAACAGTACCGCTGCTCTGGCTGAGACATTCTCTTCAAAATCCCATGTATGTAGATAGTACCGATACTTTGACTGAGAGAGTCTGTTGGCAGTATCGATACTTTATGACTGAGACTGTCTCCTGAAAAAAATGTCTGTTACAGTATCGATACTAACGGTAGTTTGTTACCCAAGTATCCGGTGATGACTGGCAGTTACTAGACCTACTTGACAATGTCCACAGTTCGATGAGAGGACGTGACGCCAGTCAAAAGAGCATCCTATCAGGTCAGTGTCCGTCTGGATAGCCTGGCAGGTGGCCGAGATAATAAGGCCAGCACACCCCACCACCCCTCCTCCTTCCCCCCCTTTTTTATAGTTCCTGGTCAGGCAGGTCTTTTTTCATCCTCTGTTATATTGCAGTTTGCATTCATTGACTCAAAAATATACAGCAATCACAGAAATGGCAGCAATCGACCAAACGTATGATGCAGCAAGGACTTTAACACAACAGTCAGTTATATTAAAACATACCTTGAACATTACAGTTTGTGTTGTTATAGAGTAGTGATACAAGTGTCAGAGAGTAGTCATACAAGTGTCAGAAAGTAGTGACATACAAGTGTCAGAGAGTAGTGACATACAAATGTCAGAGAGTAGTGATACAAGTGTCAGAAAGTAGTGACATACAAGTGTCAGAGAGTAGTGATACAAGTGTCAGAGAGAAGTGATACCAGTGTCAGAGAGTAGTGATATAAGAAGAGCCAGAGAGTAGTGGCATACAAGTGTCAGAGAGTAGTGATACAAGTGTCAGAGAGTAGTGACATACAAGTGTCAGAGAGTATTGATACAAGTGTCAGAGAGTAGTGGCATACAAGTGTCAGAGAGTAGTGATACAAGTGTCAGAGAGTAGTGATACAAGTGTCAGAGAGTATTGATACAAGTGTCAGAGAGTAGTGGCATACAAGTGTCAGAGAGTAGTGATACAAGTGTCAGAGTGTAGTGATACAAGTGTCAGAGAGTAGTGACATACAAGTGTCAGAGAGTAGTGATACAAGTGTCAGAGAGTAGTGACATACAAGTGTCAGAGTGTAGTGATACAAGTGTCAGAGAGTAGTGACATACAAGTGTCAGAGAGTAGTGATACAAGTGTCAGAGAGTAGTGATACAAGTGTCAGAGAGTAGTGACATACAAGTGTCAGAGAGTAGTGATACAAGTGTCAGAGAGTAGTGATACAAGTGTCAGAGAGTAGTGACATACAAGTGTCAGAGAGTAGTGATACAAGTGTCAGAGAGTAGTGACATACAAGTGTCAGAGTGTAAAGATACAAGTGTCAGAGAGTAGTGACATACAAGTGTCAGAGAGTAGTGATACAAGTGTCAGAGAGTAGTGATACAAGTGTCAGAGAGTAGTGACATACAAGTGTCAGAGAGTAGTGATACAAGTGTCAGAGAGTAGTGATACAAGTGTCAGAGAGTAGTGACATACAAGTGTCAGAGAGTAGTGATACAAGTGTCAGAGAGTAGTGATACAAGTGTCAGAGAGTAGTGACATACAAGTGTCAGAGAGTAGTGATACAAGTGTCAGAGAGTAGTGATACAAGTGTCAGAGAGTAGTGACATACAAGTGTCAGAGTGTAGTGATACAAGTGTCAGAGAGAAGTGATACCAGTGTCAGAGAGTAGGGATATAAGAAGAGCCAGAGAGTAGTGGCATACAAGTGTCAGAGAGTAGTGATACAAGTGTCAGAGAGTAGTGACATACAAGTGTCAGAGAGTATTGATACAAGTGTCAGAGAGTAGTGGCATACAAGTGTCAGAGAGTAGTGATACAAGTGTCAGAGAGTATTGATACAAGTGTCAGAGAGTAGTGGCATACAAGTGTCAGAGAGTAGTGATACAAGTGTCAGAGAGTAGTGATACAAGTGTCAGAGAGTAGTGACATACAAGTGTCAGAGAGTAGTGATACAAGTGTCAGAGAGTAGTGACATACAAGTGTCAGAGTGTAGTGATACAAGTGTCAGAGAGTAGTGACATACAAGTGTCAGAGAGTAGTGATACAAGTGTCAGAGAGTAGTGATACAAGTGTCAGAGAGTAGTGACATACAAGTGTCAGAGAGTAGTGATACAAGTGTCAGAGAGTAGTGATACAAGTGTCAGAGAGTAGTGACATACAAGTGTCAGAGAGTAGTGATACAAGTGTCAGAGAGTAGTGTCAGGGATGGCGATTGGGCTTTTTATTACTTCTTTCTTTTATTTATTTTTCCTTCACAATAAACATACACTGAATAGCACAAACACTTTCAATAAAAGACTATAAGTCCAGTTGACACAAATATGACACTGATCATCGCTTTATTGAATATAATACACGTCACAAATACTTTACAACATGTTCAATATGTTTAATCCTCGAAGCATAACGGTCACAAAGTTCATCAATTCAAACAAGGCTACCTAACACTAACAAACTATATAACAAGGACGATCTACGCTCTACAGTTCCTCTCAACAATTCCTCCCGAACTAAACTAACATTCTCTTATATAGACTGGCTGGACAAAGCATCCTATCATTCTAAAGTCCCCCATTCACTGCATAATTAAGTTTGGTGAAGCTAGCAGAATAAACGTGACATGGCACTTCTAATGTTAATTGAACTCCTCCCCACATTGTTTCTTGCCTTGATTTATTTGTAGCACTGCCCTACCCTGAACTCATGAACCTGCCCACGTCTACGCCTCTTCCTGAATTCTACCTGGACACTATTCTTTGTCTAAAATCCCCCTACCTCGTTAAAGTGAATGGGTTCTGTCTCCCTTTCTGCTCCCCCATCTCATATCAAATTACATTAAACTGTCCCAACGCTTAAGCTGAAGTTCACCTACACCCTGACCTACTTTCACTGTCCTGACAAGTAGTGATATAAGAAGAGCCAGAGAGTAGTGGCATACAAGTGTCAGAGAGTAGTGATACAAGTGTCAGAGAGTAGTGATACAAGTGTCAGAGAGTAGTGATACAAGTGTCAGAGAGTAGTGATACAAGTGTCAGAGAGTAGTGACATACAAGTGTCAGAGAGTAGTGATACTAGTGTCAGAGAGTAGTGATACAAGTGTCAGAGAGTAGTGACATACAAGTGTCAGAGAGTAGTGACATACAAGTGTCAGTGAGTAGTGACATACAAGTGTCAGAGTGTAGTGATACAAGTGTCAGAGAGTAGTGACATACAAGTGTCAGAGAGTAGTGATACAAGTATCAGAGAGTAGTGATACAAGTGTCAGAGAGTAGTGACATACAAGTGTCAGAGAGTAGTGACATACAAGTGTCAGAGAGTAGTGATACAAGTGTCAGAGAGTAGTGATACAAGTGTCAGAGAGTAGTGACATACAAGTGTCAGAGAGTAGTGACATACAAGTGTCAGAGAGTAGTGACATACAAGTGTCAGAGTACAATAAAGCCTTTGATACATTATCCTACATTTTGAAAGTTAGTACATTTAAATTATGACAATATCAACAGTTTCACAAAATATTTGTTTCAACCCAATAATGTCTGACAAAACTCCAGTGATTAAGTAAAGTAACTCGTCTAGATGATATCGTAGTTGTTCACAGTAAACAAGAACACATACAAGATTGTAAGTTTACAGTAAACAAGAATATATACAAGATTGTAAGTTTACAGTAAACAAGAATATATACAAGATTGTAAGTTTACAGTAAACAAGAATATATACACGATTGTAAGTTCACAGTAAACAATAACACATACAACATTGTAAGTTTACAGTAAACAATAACACATACAACATTGTAAGTTTACAGTAAACAAGAACACATACAAGAATGTAAGTTTACAGTAAACAAGAACACATACAAGATTGTAAGTTTACAGTAAACAAGAACACACACAACATTGTAAGTTTACAGTAAACAAGAACACATACAACATTGTAAGCTTACAGTAAACAAAAACACATACAACATTGTAAGTTTACAGTAAACAAGAAGATATACACGTTCAAATAGTTCTGATTATGGACATAAACACCAACACCGAGGTACTTGTCCAGAGTTGCCATTAAACATAATGTTTTATCTCAATCGGCCATTACACAATTCCAGGGCATCAAATATTTAAGGAATGAAATGAAACCGCAGGCAGTAGGAAGTAATCGATAACGGCAGCAGTGTAGCGATTACATATTTATATGAAGAAATAAGTTCCGCTTACTTGTGTCAGTAACTACATATTTATACGGAGAAATAAGTCCCGCTTACTTGAGTCAGTGATTACATATTTATGTATTGAGAAATAAGTCCCGCTTACTTGTTTCAGACGTGGATGTTGTATATTATTTAGTAGGTAATATGCACTTTCCCCTCAACTCACAACAATTGTTCTACTGCTACCGTTTGTTCCCAACAATTGTTCTACTGCTACCGTTTTCTCCAACAATTGTTCTACTGCTACCGTTTTCCCCAACAATTGTTCTACTGCCACCGTTTGTTCCCAACAATTGTTCTACTGCTACCGTTTTCTCCAACAATTGTTCTACTTGCTACCGTTTTCCTCAACAATTGTTCTACTGCCACCGTTTGTTCCCAACAATTGTTATACTGCAACCGTTTGTGCCAAACAATTGTTCTACTGCTACCGTTTGTTCCCACCAATTGTTCTACTGCTACCGTTTGTTCTCAACAATTGTTCTACTGCTACCGTTTTCCCCAACAATTGTTCTACTGCCACCGTTTGTTCCCAACAATTGTTCTACTGCTACCGTTTTCCCCAACAATTGTTCTACTGCTACCGTTTGTTCCCAACAATTGTTCTACTGCTACCGTTTGTTCCCAACAATTGTTCTACTGCTACTGTTTGTTCCATGTTGTTTCCAACCTAACCCTATGTTTTTATCGCTGTGTCCATTCCTCCAAATTACAGTTGCGCTATATAAACATTACAGTTTTTGCTTCCTTAGAGAAGGTTTTAATTGAAATTCAGATGTATTTGTTGTTGGGAAGAAGGGGAAGGGACTGTGTCGGCAGGCAGACATGTGTGTATGGGAAGGCCGGGGGAGGGGGGGGGAGATATCCAATATTTGAAGGGCACGCTGTGAAAATATGGCGGCTCGCTTCAGCCAACGACGACTTTAATAATTTGACCGGAAACTCGATTTGTTTAGCAGGGGAGGTAAGCAAAGTGGAAACTTTTACCTCGGATGAAGCCCATGAAAAATATGTTGGGGTGAAGGTGGTCCTATAGGGCCGTTTATCACGGAGGTGGTCTTGTTGGGCCTGACATCGCGGAGGTAGTCATGTTGGGCCGGACATCTGAGAGTTGGTCATGTTGGGCCGGACATCTGGGAGTTGGTCATGTATATATCGCGAAGGTGGTCATACTCGGCCGGACATCGCGGATGGGGTCATATTGGGTTGAAATCATGGAGGTGGTCAAGAAATAAATGATAAAACTTTACTAATGGACGGTACTGACTCATATGTTTGAATATCTGGAACATCAGACATTCAGTCCTATATATTAATAACAAATTACATTCTGTCGAATTGGTTTTTACAACCATATGACCACAGTGGTGTGAGAACAGCCCCCCCCTCCCTTAGAGATATACAATACAGCCAGAAGATATGTGCCCACCAAATATATACAATACAGCCAGAAGATATGTGCCCACCAAATATATACAATACAGCCAGAAGATATGTGCCCACCAAATATATACAATACAGCCAGAAGATATGTGCCCACCAAATATATACAATACAGCCAGAAGATATGTGCCCACCAAATATATACAATACAGCCAGAAGATATGTGCCCACCAAATATATACAATACAGCCAGAAGATATGTGCCCACCAAATATATACAATACAGCCAGAAGATATGTGCCCACCAAATATATACAATACAGCCAGAAGATATGTGCCCACCAAATATATACAATACAGCCAGAAGATATGTGCCCACCAAATATATACAATACAGCCAGAAGATATGTGCCCACCAAATATATACAATACAGCCAGAAGATATGTGCCCACCAAATATATACAATACAGCCAGAAGATATGTGCCCACCAAATATATACAATACAGCCAGAAGATATGTCCCACCAAATATATACAATACAGCCAGAAGATATGTCCCACCAAATATATACAATACAGCCAGAAGATATGTCCCACCAAATATATACAATACAGCCAGAAGATATGTCCCACCAAATATATACAATACAGCCAGAAGATATGTGCCCAACAAATATATACAATACAGCCAGAAGATATGTGCCCAACAAATATATACAATACAGCCAGAAGATATGTCCCACCAAATATATACAATATAGCCAGTAGATATGTCCCACCAAATATATACAATACAGCCAGAACATATGTGCCCAACAAATATATACAATACAGCCAGAAGATATGTCCCACCAAATATATACAATACAGCCAGTAGATATGTCCCACCAAATATATACAATACAGCCAGAAGATATGTCCCACCAAATATATACAATACAGCCAGAAGATATGTCCGCAACAAATTTATTAAGTTTTTATTATAATAAGAAATATTCTAGAAAACATTTAAATTAGATCCACTGATTTGTTTATTTGAAGTTATTCTGTAACAAACAAAAACGGCAACAACAAAAAATGATCCACAGATTCATTAGTCAGAGTATTAATTGGAAATGTTATGAAAGAATAATTAGTAAGATGAACAAATTATCAATATCATTTTTTAATGAATCAATTAGAGATTCAACTCTTGATTCAGGAGTACATTTCATAAACAAATCAATGACATAAATAAAAATTCAATAAATTCCAGACTCGTGTGGATCGAGAAACAGACAAACAAGTCCAGTGTACCTGATTCTAACTCTCTAACCCAACTGAAGACAAAACTAAAAGCGGGTTGAGAAAAACAAAATTAGTTTTGACACTGTGTCGTCAAGTCCGAGATCCTTTGATCTGGTTACATCGTTTACTTAACACTTTAACTTGTATTATTTTATCTCTTTTTACAACGTTTTTCTTAACTTAACTTTACTTCTTGTCTGTCTGTTTGTTTTATTCGTTTGTTTGATTGATTGTTTGTCTGTCAAGGATATTTGGCAATCCAATTTTAGACCACTTTCCGAAAAGCTATAGCTCTGATACTTTCAATATAGCTCAGAACCCGATGACAATGCAATATTCTTACTATTTCATTATGATTTGATGAGTTTCTTAAATATTTTTCCAAAATAAAATTATTGTGGCTGAAGAAAGAATACTCTACTGCGCCTGAACACGTGTGACGTCATAGCTCTCCGATATGTTATAGCAAACCTACATATAGTTGGGGCTGTCTCACACCAAAATTTTTTAACTCTTCGTATTAATTGAAAAAAAAAAATAAAAAAAATATTTAACTAAAAAGTAGAAAATAAAAATTACATTATAAAAAATATTTTATAAAAAACAACGTTTTTCTTGCGTACTAAAAAGCAGAAAATAATTTCTAAATAAATTGGTCACATGGCAATAGACTTTATAAAAGCTTCTGATTTTTATAAAAACGAAAAACGTTGTTTTTTATAAAATATTTTTTATAATGTAATTTTTATTTCTCTATTATGAGTGAGTACATTTTTTATTGAATCTGAGAAAGTTCTAGTAAATATAAATTATATAAGTTGAAGTATTTTTTACTTGGTAAAAATAGAAATCTAGAAATCATGGAAGAACTTCTGATTTCAGCGTTCGTAAATTAACTAGCCTAACTTTGATTGATGAACGGTTTAGATGTGTACATAAAATGACGTCTACATGAAGCAACACACAGATGACATGCACACAATGCCACTCTCTTGCTCTACTATTAATCTAGTAATGTGTACCAAGAGAGAAATAATCTACACATAGATGACATGAACATCGAACCTGTAATAAATAGATCGTCAGATTCTTTAAGGCAAAACAACAATAACAATACACAATATATGAATGAGTCAATCTGGAGGGGGGAGGGGGCAGTTGCGAGACCGGAGCACCACCCTCCCCTAGCCTGGGATGACCAGTGGTGCAGTGAGTTCATGTAGCAGCATGAAGTGACTTTGTTTGACCAGTGTATCAAGTACGTGACAGGACACTCGCATCTGTAAAACACCAAACTCTGAAACTGTCACTGCTACATTGTACTGTCACTACTACCATGTACTTTCACTACTACCATATACCGCCACCTTGTACTGTCACTGCTACATCGTACTGTCACTGATACATTGTACTGTCACAGATACATTGTACTTAACAATGGTGTTGTATTTATTTGGTATACTTCTTGCTTTTCCTCACATACGACTATTTCCCCCATTTTGTTTTATTTAGTTAACATTCAGAGATTCGAGTTTCCAAAAACACATATAAGTTAAGAGTTCCGCAACGTTTTTTGTCGACCACATGCGGCCGACAGTGAAGATGTATGCGGCTGGTGGCAAGTCTCACGGGTTAGTATCAAATATCATTTACCTCTGTCATGTAATATTCTGTCATAATCAGACATTCATAAAAACATTACAAAAACTCAATTTCTTAAATATGAGGAGCGGACGGTTCCATTGTGGGGGTGGGGGGCATGTATGTACCTGGAGTTTGCGGAGCCCAGATTAATTGGGTACAAATTGAATAAGTGGGATATATTTATATACATGTACAACTTTAACATTCTTAGTTTACTGAAATAAGTTGAACATTCCTTTCATTTCTGTTAGTCAACGTGTAAAGAAAAGAATTAAAATCGTGCATTTGTAATTCTCTATTATGGTAATTGCAAGATTCTTTTTAAATATAATAAAGGTACAGAATGAGGTCAATAAATTAAAAAAAAAAAAACAGTAATAGGGTAACAAAAGTTTATACAAATGATATCGTGTAGTCTCATGTATAGCAGTCGTCAAGTGGCGTATGATCAGCTTGGGAGTGTGTGTCGATGGCGAGACCTCGAGAGAATTCAACAGTTGGTGAAAATTTAAAAAAGAATCTCTCGTGGTCCACGATCTCATCAAGGGGCGATCAGATGCTGTTGATTTAATTGAATAGAATGAAGAGGACTCGGCCAACAGAACCCATGGAAGCTGAACAAGGCTTAAGCTACAGGGAAAGAGAAGCTTTCGGTTTTTTTCTCTCTCTCTGGGCGGGGTAGATAAAGGTTGGCTTCTAGGGGGGGGGAGAGCGGATAGACACTCCACCCCATCCACCGCGCCTTAATGGGTGGGCCGGGTAGTTAGGCAGAATGTAGATGGACAAATTTGGAAGGTCTGTGGCTATCAGAAACTTGTAGCTTGACGAGTCGCCAACAATATAGACCGGCATGACATACACGTAACAGGAACTAGTTTTACTTTGCTAACAATGTAGACCGGAATCACATACACGTAACAGGAACTAGTTTTACTTGGCTAACAATGTAGACCGGCATGACATACACGTAACAGGAACTAGTTTTACTTGGCTAACAATATAGACCGGCATGACATTTACGTAACAGGAACTAGTTTTACTTTGCTGACAATGTAGACAGGCATGACATACACGTAACAGGAACTAGTTTTACTTTGCTAACAATGTAGACCGGCATGACATACACGTAACAGGAACTAGTTTTACTTTGATGCCAGTCTGATGCGTCCATATTGCAGTTACTGGCTATCAATATTTGATATCTTTTAAACAGGTAACTCGAGGAATGTTAAGACGCCGGGCTTATAAAAGATTTGAAAAGACCCTTCCATCACTCTAGCCGAGGAATGTTGTCACGTTATTATGATCGCAGTTTGACACGATGTATTCAACAGTTCATAGTTTTCGTTTTGTTTAAGACTGTCAGACCAAACATAGAATTAAAACAATGAATCATTAATTACCTGACAAAATGTAACGTTCAATGGAATTGGCGCGAATACATCCAGACGTTTCGGATGATGACATGTATAACAATAGAACATACATAGAGGCCTACTTTCCCAATACCCAATCATTTATTAATGCAGCAGGTACCGCCAGTGCCCGTATAGTTTCACACAATTTATATTATAACGAATGATGTGCAACTCTTTCTGAAATAAATAAATAAATAAATCTAACAATGTGTACACAATTGGCGACCAACAACAAAATACATGTAATGGCGGCATGTAGCTATAGACTTTTAGCACATAAATATTGATGTTCATATCACAGAATATACACACCAACAGGTTTCACAATGTCACGACAGTTGGTTGAAGTTGTGATCGTGTCTGTTTACAGAAGTGTACATTCATGAAGTATACTTTTAACAGCTGAATGTGTGCATACATAAAGTATACTTTTAACAGCTGAATGTGTACATTCATGAAGTATACTTTTAACAGCTGAATGTGTACATTCATGAAGTATACTTTTAACAGCTGAATGTGTACATTCATGAAGTATACTTTTAAAAGCTGAATGTGCACATGCATAAAGTATATTTTAAGAAACCAAAAATGAGTGACATGTAGATCATTGACTAAAATACTATGTCCCCTGTGTAATCTGAATGTGTTGAATAAGATGCAATGAATGTACACATAATCTATTGGGTCATACATTTAGTCTTGTTGTTCAGCGACACGCAAATGTTAGCGCCACAAAAAAACAGGTTATGCATAAGACAAGATTATGAAGAAGAGGGAGATACAGTCGTCTGGAGAGTGATAGTGTCACTAGGAGAGAGATCATCTGGAGAGACAGATACTGTCATCTGGAGATATACTGTCATTTGGAAAGAGAGATACTGTCATCTGGTGAGAGATACTGTCATTTGGAAAGAAAGGTACTGCCATCTGGTGAGAGAGATACAGTCATGTGGAGAGACAGATACTGTCATCTGGAGAGAGAGAGATACTGTCATCTGGTGAGACAGATACTGCCATCTGGAGAGACAGATACTGCCATCTGGAGATACAGATACTGTCATCTGGAGAGAGATATACTGTCATCTGGAGAGAGATAATGTCATCTGGTGAGAGAGATACTGTCATCTGGAGAGAGAGATACTGTCATCTGGAGAGAGATACTGTCATCTGGTGAGAGAGATACTGTCATCTGGAGAGAGAGATACTGTCATCTGGTGAGAGAGATACTGTCATCTGGAGAGAGAGAGATACAGTCATCTGGAGAGAGAGATACTGTCATCTGGTGAGACAGATACTGTCATCTGGTGAGAGAGATACTGTCATTCAGTAAAGACACCTGCTACACTTTCTGTACGTTACCAATATATCACTATCGGCACAACGTTTACATTGTATTTTATTTTATTTGTTCAGTTGCAATTTTATAAAGTTTGTAGGTTTTAGACCCACTCTGCGGCCCACATTCCAGGTTGTCGTGGGCCGCATGCGGCCAGCAATTTGGAGACCATTAGTCTAGACAGTGTTGAACACGATGGAGCGTTTCTATTCCATGTTCACATAAACTATGGTGTACACACAGCTGTCTGCACGTGTTTATGTTTGTGTTGATTCACAGTTTATAAAGATTGAACTGATATTATCTTACAGGTTTCTTTTTTTGTTAACAATTTCCAGAGTTCAATTCTCCATCCTTTCATTCCAATCTAGAAATTCCTTCAACTTAAAAAAAAAACCCATTAAAAATATAAGCCTAAATAAAATGAAACAAGTTCAATTGATCTGGATGTTATGATCATAAATAAAATAAACATCCAAGTTTATTGCAACTATTGTCTTGTGTATTACTCTAGGGAGCCGCACGAAGCTGAAATTGATCAATGAATAATTGATAAGATAATGATGTAAATATTGAACAATATTTAATCTAGACGTGCTTAGTACACTGATCGTTCTCGTGCCAGTGTTGTGAGAGTACAGAGGAATTCGTTGAGTGAGTATAGCGGAATGGATTGTGGGAGTATAGTGGAATGGATTGTGGGAGTATAGTGGAATTGGTTATGTGAGTACAGCGGAATAGGTTGTGTGAGAATAGTGGAATAGGTTGTGTGAGTATAGTGGAATAGGTTGTTTGAGTATAGTGGAATAGGTTGTTTGAGTATAGTGGAATAGGTTGTGTGGGTACATTGGAATTGGTTATGTGAGTACAGCGGAATTGGTTGTGTAAGTACAATGGGGTTGGTTGTTTGAGTAGAGGAATACGTTGTGTGGGTACATTGGAATTGGTTATGTGAGTACAGCGGAATAGGTTGTGTGAGAATAGTGGAATTGGTTGTTTGAGTACAAAGGAATAGGTTGTGTGGGTACATTGGCATTGGTTATGTGAGTACAGCGGAATTGGTTGTGTGAGTACAATGGAATAGGTTCTGTGAGTACAATGGAATAGGTTCTGTGAGTATAATGGAGACTGTTTTGTGAGTACAGTGGAAACGGTTGTGTCAGTACACGTGTAACAAAGTAATCGACCAATGAGAGATAAGTCAGATCAGATGGACGTAGGTTTATTCTAGACCCGCTGGGGTCAAAATCAGTGCCGCTTGGTCTTACTGGATATAACCAGTTTCTCATGGACGCTGTCAGTGAAGTCAGCAGTGACGCCATGGTGTAGCGACACCAGCAGATCCCCATCAACAGAGTTAAGCATCTTTTGGAGATCTGAGCACCATTGGTCATCCTAGCCAGCCAGCTGGAAGCTGAATAATTCATGGGGAAATCAAGGGGAGGCAAACACATCATTGTCAAATGTAAGCTGGTAGCAGAGAGAATATTTGTATTAGCGACAGTCTTGGCTGGTGTAAACAAAACAGAAACACTAAAGAATGGGGTAAAGTAAATCAGACATTTAACACTGACACTAGGCAGTGTCATGTCCATCTATCTATTTATCATAGTTTCATAATACGCTGCAATGTAATTGAATTAAACAAATATATATACATTTTAACTGAACACATGTATTTGATGTACTTGGGGTATACAGTTTTATGCCGATAAAATCAAAGATTTAGAAGAGTTATTTCAATATTTCACAGTATGAATGGAGTTACAGCACGGTCAGTGGTGCTGATGGTACCACATTGTGTCCTACCAGTGACTGACGAACCGTCCAATGATACAATGTACTAGACACTGACGAACCGTCCAATGATACAATGTACTAGACACTGACGAACTGTCTAATGATACAATGTACTAGACACTGACGAACTGTCTAATGATACAATGTACTAGACACTGACGAGCTGTCTAATGATACAATGTACTAGACACTGACGAACTGTCTAATGATACAATGTACTAGACACTGACGAACTGTCTAATGATACAATGTACTAGACACTGACGAACTGTCTAATGATACAATGTACTAGACACTGACGAACTGTCTAATGATACAATGTACTAGACACTGACGAACCGTCCAATAATACAATGTACTAGACACTGACGAACTGTCCAATGATACAATGTACTAGACACTGACGAACCGTCCAATGATACAATGTACTAGACACTGACGAACTGTCCAATGATACAATGTACTAGACAGTCGTGAAACACTTTCAATATAACGTAAATATACTTTTTATTGTAAACAGTGTACCTAATTCAATAAATATATAATAATGAACAGGTAAAGACAATAAATAAACAAAGGTGGTAGAGGGTGATGGTTAGTCTGATAACAGTAAAGAAATAAAGATTCTTAGTCACTCGTACTAAAATTTAAATGTCACATATCTGACGAAATAACTGCTGCTACTAGCTATACTAGATTTTTGAAAGTTTCCTTACTGGCTTTATAAATGATGGAGCTAGTAGCTATACTGGATCTATTTGTAAGATTCCATACTGGCTTTACAAACTAGACCGTTATTATTTCTAATCTTCGAGTAGGGATGGGTACACGTTTTAAACTAAGGCAACATTTGGTTCCTACAATTGACAGAGGAGCCGCAGTAAGAGCCGATGTATGGAGTTTTGATGTTTTGCAATTTTACAAGTATTTCATGTCGGCCTATATAAGAGATTCTATTGAACTTATGAAGTGACTAGAACTTTTACAGTCAGTCGATAACAGATTCTTATGAACGTCTTATGAAGTGACTAGAATCTGACTTTAATAGTCATTGATGATATCCAGACGCTACCACCCACCCTGTGCCAAAGTTTGCAGGAAGATAAGCTGAGACCACTGGTCATATTAATGGCTTCACTAAGATGACCAGTAGAACAGCCTAATTCTCCCCACCCAGCTCCTTCCCCCCACAATCAAGTGCAGACTTTTTTTTAATCAGCAGCTGAGATCAATGGCAGGAAGGCCCCAATCAATTCTTGACCGCTCGGACAGTGTTCAGATAATAGCCACCTTAGTGGACAAACAGTGGGAAGATGAAAGAGTGAGTAGTAGAGAAAGACTTCTTCACATGTTCAATACAGTTGGATTTTATGTCTCATGTCTGTTACACACACTGACGCACACACACACACACAGTGACAGTGAGTACATGTATTTGTGGTGTGATGGAGCTGCCAAAACAATTTGTCCAATCAGAAAGTCTGTGATTAGAGACCGCCAGATTTCAGCCTGGGACTTGCGTCATTTAGTTCGGGGCGGATGTAGAAAAGTTCTTAAACGGCTTTGTGGTCACGCAAACATTTCAGTGGAGAAAAACGTGGGCATTGTATGACTGGCCACATGCAACCATTCTCTGTGAATGAACTAAATAAATGTGGGAGGGTGATTGGTTGTAGCCAGCTAATACCGTTGTACATTTTCAACAAGTTGACATGACATGTCAGGTTTGGAATAGTTGTTTTTCCATGACTTATGTTTTTCTTAAATATTTTGTAACTAGCTGTACCCTGCAAAACCTTTGCATAGAGTTATATCCCCTTAGGCTTGATCGGTAGGCTAGGTTATTTTTGGTTTCGGGCAGATCCGATTTTTTCATTATTGTATTTTAAACTGGAATACTGTTGTATTAATTCTTTACTTTCGATTTAACACAGAACCCAAATCTCTATTATTGTATTAGATTCTTTATACAATATCAAATTATTAAAAAAAACAAAACACTAACAACAGTATCAAGCTCCTTATACCTAGGGTTGCCATATTTTTTCACGGACCAACCGGGACAGTTCTGTCTTTTTTACTTTAGGTTTAGGGATGTCGGTTCCGGGGGGTGGGGGTATGAAAACAGTGATGTAAAAAACACTTAAAATATAGAATAGATAATCTTTGTTATTTTATTCATAATGGTACACAAACATGATATTTTTACAAAACAGAACAGTTTTCTTCTTGTTGTACCACTCGTATTTTTCACTTCTGTAAATTTGTATTACTGTGTTACTTACCAAAATGTTACTGATCACACAAGAGCAGATTAATCATTCTCTGATCTAATAATTTTGATCAATTATTTCCAAGAAACTGTGCCCTGAATCTAAACTGGGACAATTTCAACAACCGGGCGGGACACCGGGACAACCTAGTATATCCGGGACTGTCCCGGTCAAACCGGGACGTATGGCAAGCCTACTTATACCTCTATATTTTATTCATTATGTACATGATAAAATTGAAAGTCTATGTGATATTTAATTTTCATTAATAACTACAGCACCATGTAATTATGTGTAATCAAAACTTTACTTAAATTGCAATGTTCATTCCATGCTATACAACACATTAGATGTGATTAGCTCAATCCATCATTGACAAATGATTGGCTTTAACATCTAATACGCATCATGTGCAACTTTTTTTACTCCAATATTTACACTCCATAGTTCAATCCAGTATTTACTAACAATTCACCTAAACATCCAGTACGAAGCTTGCTTCATGTGCAACTCTTCCAATCCAATATTTACACAAAGATGCATCTCTCTGTGGAAACGTTCCTTCAGTTTCTCGTCCCCCTCTAGCCTCTCTTTAATTTCAACATCTATTCCCCAAGGAGACAATCCTTTCCCAAGAATGAATTAACCCAGGCTCTCAAAAGCATGCACGTCATCAGTGTCAGATAAACGGGTTATGAAATACAATAGAGACGGCAGCTATAAGAACACAATGGACTGAGACATAACATAGACTGCAGCTATAAGAACACTAGTGACCAAGTCACAACATAGACTGCAGCTATAAGATTATAAGAACAAAGTTTATTGAGTGAATGAGATATTGTGAACAATAAGAAAGTTCTGAAATACCATTTTAACACTTCAATATAGTTTTATTATTAATAAATGAAATATATTTTACAATACGTGTATTGCGTTATTCCTTTCATGACTCATGTTGCAATAAAAGTGTGTAATATTTTTAGAGCATTTTCGAAAAAAAAATGCTCTATTGTCCCCGTTTTGTCTGTCCGTGTACACCCTAGATCTCAACAACCATAAGTCCTAGACCCATGATGTATATATCATTTTGTAGGTCTTGGCCTGCCATGTGTACATCAAAAGTTCATTTCGCGATAGGACCTCTGAGGGCCGGGCTTCAGGGCTCCTAAGGGGCTTATATATTATTTATACACCTTGTACGTTCAATAACCCGTTCATTTGGTGCGAAATACTGCAGCACGTAGCTTCACCAAGATTTATTAAGAAACTCATCAAATGAAATAGTAAGCTTGTGTTCTGAGTTTAATTGAAAGTATCAGAGCTATGCAACAATTGACGGAGTTTTCGGACGATTAAATGACTATAATTTAGAATGTTTTCAATTATGAGTCCTATTTCAGTAACCACAAACCACTTTTAGTTAGATTTAAGAGACAATAATTTTTTTTCAAATATAAAGAAACGTCTTTATAATTTTTTTTTTTTACAAATATATGCATTACACAATTGAATTTATAAACATTTCCAAAATTTACAAATATTTACTGAAAGCTAACAAACGTACTGATACATAACACGAAAATGCGCTAACAAGTCCTGTGTCCAGAATGGAACCGGCTTAATTGCTTGTTTATAATGTAATGTATTGTAATTTTCAATTCTCTAATTGTTGAATTGAGTGACAACAACGAAGATTTTCATAATTTGTATGATAATAAGAGAGAAATTCCCCCAACTAAGAAGCACGCGTGTTATAAATTATCTTGCAGAAAATGGCAGAACAGTGTGACATTGTAGTTTTCATTTATGTCGCAATTGTTTAGCTTATGTCACAATATTAGTAAGAAGACGTCCAGTTATTGTTTTGACTTATATCACGGCGATTGTTAATGTAATTAATCTTGACTTGTTTAGTTTCAGCGGTGTCTGCCACACCATAGTAACTTGATAAACTTTGTGAATGGATTATGAATGTGTAAGTCAACTGTAGGCCTTGACCCACCATTAGGTCATACTAGACATTACCACATCACACAATCTTTCAAGACATCACACAAGCCTCTTTTACAACACACAACGTACAAACGTCTAACACACTCCACAATACTCTATCGCAACACACAATCGTCTAACACATCACACAATCTTCCAACATGAAACACAATCCTCAGCCACATTACACAATCCCGTATCAAATTACAGAATCCTCTACCACATCACATAATCATCTAACAATCACACAATCATCTATTACATCATACAACCCTCTAACAATCACACAATCATCTATTACATCATATAACCATCTAACAATCACACAATCATCTATTACACCACACAATCATCTAACAATCACACAATCATCTACTACACCAAACAACCATCTAACAATCACACAATCATCTATTACACCATACAACCATCTAACAATCACACAATCATCTATTACACCATACAACCATCTAACAATCACACAATCATCTATTACATCATACAACCCTCTAACAATCACACAATCATCTATTACATCATACAACCATCTAACAATCACACAATCATCTATTACACCACACAATCATCTAACAGTCACACAATCCTCTATTACACCACACAATCATCTACCAGTCACACAATCCTCTATTAGACCACACAATCATCTAACAGTCACACAATCCTCTATTACACCATACAACCATGTAACAATCACACAATCATCTATTACACCACACAATCATCTAACAGTCACACAATCCTCTATTACACCACACAATCATCTAACAGTCACACAATCCTCTATTACACCACACAATCATCTAACAGTCACACAATCCTCTATTACACCACACAATCATCTAACAGTCACACAATCCTCTATTACACCACACAATCATCTACCAGTCACACAGACATCGACCAGTCGCACAATCCTCTTCATCAGTGGTCCCCAACCTTTTTCATCCCACGGACTGGTTCAGCATTTGGTAATTTAACTGCGGCCCACTTGAAAAGGGGGAGGGGCGGTAGAGATTATTTCTCATCCATGGAAAGTCCCACAATCACGAGAGAAATATATAAAAGGAAATAATTACATGTTTCTTGGGCGGCCCAGTAACATTCGTTCCACGGACCGGTACCGGTCCGCGGCCCGGGGGTTAGGGACCACTTCTCTACATCCCTCAATCATTTACCCTACCACACGATCCTCTTACAATCACACAATCCTCTACTACCCAGCCTCTACCCACCACATCTCTTTCCATCACATAAACATGTCATACAGAAAAAAAAAACATCTCTTGACAGAAAGAGGCGATTATGTCCTCGGAAAAAAAAAAATCTAATTTAGTTGTCAACCTTTATCTGGACACGTTTCTATGGCAACATTCACGAACAGAAAAAAAAAATCTGTTGGTCTCTGGAACAATAGATGTTACTGACTAGTCGCTGGTCAAAACAGTGACAGAGAAGAGCTGATGGTACATCCGTGTCCAGTCTTGTCATTATCACTGGGTCAAACAAATGATTGCCTTACTTCTATAGATTTGAAATGTGAGTGTATGTGGTGTGTACATGTTGGATGGAACCAACGTTTGAAACACATCACATTGAATACAGACAAGTATTTCAACAACACAATGACACTTATCACTCAAGTGGTATAACTCTTTCTGCCGCAAAGAATACAACTATTATCAACCACCCATGTAGGAAGAAAATGTTTAAAAAAAAAAGGTGTACAGATAGAAACACATTTTATCTCTTCATCTCTCCATCCTGTCCTCTTTCTCATTCTATATCATTCTCTCGGTTTCTATATCCCTCTTTCTCATTCTCTCGGTTTCTATATCCCTCTTTCTCATTCTCTCGGTTTCTATATCCCTCTTTCTCATTCTCTCGGTTTCTCTATCCCTCTTTCTCATTCTCTCCATTCAGCTCTCATTCTCTCCATTCAGCTCTCTGTTTCTGCATCCAGAAAGCTAATCTCTGTGTTTATTTTAATGTCCACTGTCAGTTGCTGCACTGTCATCAAGTCACCCTACACCTGGGCTGTACCTGACCAGATCAATGAAATGACCCCCCTCCCTCCCCCACCATCATCTTCTATGTGTGTGTTCTTCTTTACTTCACATATTGACACAGAGAAGCAACAAGCCCCTGACATGAAATTATCTTTTGTCTTAGTGTCTCGTCACACAACAACGGGGTTTGTTACTCTCATAGGAGGCTTCAGATTGTGTTGAATTAGAAACATGATAATATTCTTTCTAGTGTTAACTGGGGGAAAATAGGACACACTAGTGATACAGGACACAGCTAGTGATACGGCACAACTAGTGATACAGGACACAGCTAGTGATACAGGGCACAACTAGTAATACAGGGCACAACTAGTAATACAGGACACAGTGATACAGGACACAGCTAGAGATACAGGACACAGCTAGCGATACAGGATACAGCTAGTGATACAGGGCACAACTAGTGATACAGGGCACAACTAGTGATACAGGGCACAACTAGTGATACAGGACACAGCTAGTGATACAGGACACAGCTAGAGAAACAGGGCACAGCTAGTAATACAGGGCACAACTAGTGATACAGGACCCAACTAGTGATACAGGGCACAACTAGTGATACAGGACACAACTAGTGATACAGGACACAACTAGTGATACGAAAATGTGATGATAAAATGTGATGATACGAAAATGTGATAAGAAAATGTGATGATAAGAAAATGTGATAATACGAAAATGTGATAATACGAAAATGTGATGATATGAAAATGTGATGATACGAAAATGTGATGATACGAAAATGTGATGATATGAAAATGTGATAATACGAAAAAAAATAAAAATAAAGGAAGAAATAAAAATAGAGGAGGAAATCAAAACTTTCATTTGGCTATCTTGATGTACACGTGAAGGAGTTATATACACACATCAGATCGAACTTTGTGGAGGTACAAATGAGATCAACTATCAGTGTTTGGAACAGATTCTAGTATTATGATACACGTCATGTTGTGTTTGTGTTCACGTCATCTAAAGATATAATATGTAGAGTGTACAGACCGCATACTATGTAATCAGTGTCCCTGTTATAGCAACTGAATCAGACGGTCACGGTATTGTGGTACATATGCCATCATATCTTCACGGTATTGTGGTACAGATGCCAGCATATCTTCACGGTATTGTGGTACAGATGCCAGCATATCTTCACGGTATTGTGGTACAGATGCCAGCATACCTTCACGGTATTGTGGTACAGATGCCAGCATACCTTCACGGTATTGTGGTACAGATGTCAGCATATCTTCACGGTATTGTGATACAGATGTCAGCATATCTTCGCGGTATTGTGGTACAGATGTCAGCATATCTTCGCGGTATTGTGGTACAGATGTCAGCATATCTTCACGGTATTGTGGTACAGATGCCAGCATATCTTCATGGTATTGTGATAATATGTCAGCATATCTTCATGGTATTGTGATAATATGTCAGCATATCTTCATGGTATTGTGATAATATGTCAGCATATCTTCACGGTATTGTGGTGCAGATGTCAGCATATCTTCACGGTATTGTGGTACAGATGTCAGCATATCTTCGCGGTATTGTGGTACAGATGTCAGCATATCTTCACGGTATTGTGGTACAGATGTCAGCATATCTTCACGGTATTGTGGTACAGATGTCAGCATATCTTCACGGTATTGTGATACATATGTCAGCATATCTTCACGGTATTGTGGTACAGATGTCAGCATATCTTCACGGTATTGTGGTACAGATGTCAGCATATCTTCACGGTGTTGTGGTACAGATGTCAGCATATCTTCACGGTGTTGTGGTACAGATGCCAGCATATCTTCACGGTATTGTGGTACAGATGCCAGCATATCTTCACGGTATTGTGGTACAGATGCCAGCATATCTTCACGGTGTTGTGGTACAGATGCCAGCATATCTTCACGGTGTTGTGGTACAGATGCCAGCATATCTTCACGGTATTGTGGTACAGATGTCAGCATATCTTCACGGTGTTGTGGTACAGTTGTCAGCATATCTTCACGGTATTGTGGTACAGATGTCAGCATATCTTCACGGTGTTGTGGTACAGATGTCAGCATATCTTCATGGTGTTGTGCTGATAGTTCAGTGAAACCTTTTAAAAACGGACTTAGTGCCAACTAAGAAATACTCAGACCTGTATAGAATGTACCGGACAAGTTGCTCAGAATGTATGTACAAATCAATGAGCGATATACGTTCCTGAAGATGACACTAATTCCTAAATCAATCAAGATTAAATCAATACCCCTTCATTTCATCATCTTCATGTAATTAAGTCTGAGGACAAAACCAACCAATGATTGAGTGGAGTGGAGTTCCATGTCCAATGATCAGCGCAACTGACCAAGATCATAATTACCAAAGGAAAAAAAAAACAACCAAAAATACAATCTCTTCCCCAATTTTTAATTCCCCGAAAATCAAGGGGAATTATAAAAAAAAAACGTTGTGTGCATGATTTCGTAGTAAACATCGGTGGCCTCCCCTTCCAGAAGGACTGTCATGTGTTTCTACTAGTCCCTGTCAAAATGACTAATCAATACAAGATGGAGGACCGAGGTTTTACATCTATTTTATAGTACACAGCTTTTCCATTTCCAGAATATTACTCTCATCCGCCCCCACCCACACCCCCTTCCCTTCTTTCCCTTTGCCAGACAGTAGATAGGACCCAGCGAATCAGGCCAATCATTGAACTTGGCGTACACTATGATAGCACTGGTCAGAGGTCCACACAAACGGTCATCATGGTCTGCGAAATAGATGGGCTGTGGGAGAGAAGGTGATGAGAAAGGGAAAAAAAAAAGAGACAGAGGGAGGGAGAGAGGAGGAGGAATAAAGAGGTAAATAGATAGTGTGTGTGTGTGTCCGTGTGTATGTGTGACTGTGTGTGTGTGTGTGTCCGTGTGTATGTGTGTGTGTGTCCGTGTGTATGTGGTTGATTTGAAAAAAGAAACCAGAGCCAAGCTCTGGTAAATTTAATAACCGAATCCAAACGTAGATATCTATTTTTTTTTATTGAACTGGTATACATGATTGATTACCAACAGTAGTTACATTACCACTAGTCAGATAACAAAGTTGGTTCAATGTTGGTTAATTTTAACCTGTAGATAACCTGTAGATAGTTCAAAATTATTTCACATCTTCCGAATAAGTTTCGAATGACATCCTGGTTTTCCATAAAGTGAACTATACTTTGAATGGCCGCCCCAATGGCAGTGTAACAAGACTGGCTGTGAGTCATGAAATAATTCGAGAAACAAACACACACAGTAGGGTTCGCAGTGAACTCAGTGGCTTTAAGAGCCGGGAGTGGAGTTAAAGTAGAAGAAGGCTTTAAGAGCCAGGAGTGGAGTTAAAGTAGAAGAAGTCTTTAAGAGCCGGGAGTGGAGTTAAAGAGTGGGAGAAGACTGTAAGAGCCGGGAGTGGAGTTAAAGTAGAAGACTTTAAGAGCCAGGAGTGGAGTTAAAGTAGAAAAAGACTTTAAGAGCCGGGAGTGGAGTTAAAGAGTGGGAGAAGACTGTAAGAGCCGGGAGTGGAGTTAAAGTAGAAGAAGGCTTTAAGAGCCAGGAGTGGAGTTAAAGTAGAAGAAGTCTTTAAGAGCCGGGAGTGGAGTTAAAAAGTGGGAGAAGACTGTAAGAGCCGGGAGTGGAGTTAGAGTAGAAGATGGCTTTAAGAGCCGGGAGTGGAGTTAGAGTAAAAGAAGCTTTAAGAGCCTGGAGTGGAGTTAGAGTAGAAGAAGGCTTTAAGAGCCGGGAGTGGAGTTAAAGAGTGGGAGAAGACTGTAAGAGCCGGAAGTGGAGTTAAAGTAGAAGAAGGCTTTAAGAGCCGGGAGTGGAGTTAGAGTAGAAGAAGGCTTTAAGAGCCGGGAGTGGAGTTAAAGAGTGGGAGAAGACTGTAAGAGCCGGGAGTGGAGTTAAAGTAGAATAAGTCTGTAAGAGCCGGGAGTGGAGTTAAAGTAGAAGAAGACTGTAAGAGCCGGGAGTGGAGTTAAAGCAGGAGAAGACTGTAAGAGCCAGGAGTGGAGTTAAAGTAGAAGAAGGCTTTAAGAGCCGGGAGTGGAGTTAAAGTAGAAGAATACTTTAAGAGCCGGGAGTGGAGTTAAAGTAGAAGAAGACTGTAAGAGCCGGGAGTGGAGTTAAAGTAGAAGAAGACTTTAAGAGCCGGGAGTGGAGTTAAAGTAGAAGAAGACTGTAAGAGCCGGGAGTGGAGTTAAAGTAGAAGAAGACTGTAAGAGCCGGGAGTGGAGTTAAAGTAGAAGAAGACTGTAAGAGCCGGGAGTGGAGTTAAAGTAGAAGAAGACTTAAGAGCCGGGAGAGGAGTTAAAGTAGAAGAAGACTGTAAGAGCCGGGAGTGGAGTTAAAGTAGAAGAAGACTGTAAGAGCCGGGAGTGGAGTTAAAGTAGAAGAAGGCTTTAAGAGCCGGGAGTGGAGTTAAAGTAGAAGAAGACTTTAAGAGCCGGGAGTGGAGTTAAAGAGTGGGAGAAGACTGTAAGAGCCGGGAGTGGAGTTAAAGAGTGGGAGAAGACTGTAAGAGCCGGGAGTGGAGTTAAAGTAGAAGAAGACTTTAAGAGCCGGGAGTGGAGTTAAAGTAGAAGAAGACTGTAAGAGCCGGGAGTGGAGTTAAAGTAGAAAAAGACTGTAAGAGCCGGGAGTGGAGTTAAAGTAGAAGAAGACTGTAAGAGCCGCCGCGAGTGGAGTTAAAGTAGAAGAAGACTGTAAGAGCCGGGAGTGGAGTTAAAGTAGAAGAAGATTGTAAGAGCCGGGAGTGGAGTTAAAGTAGAAGAAGGCTTTAAGAGCCGGGAGTGGAGTTAAAGAGTGGGAAAAGACTGTCAGAGCTGGGAGTGAATTTAAGAGCCGGGAAGGCTTTAAGTGTCTTGTGTGGCGTTAAGAGTCGGGATATGCTTAAAGAGAGCCTGCAAAGGCTTTAAGAGACGCTTGTGGCTTTAAGAGCCGGGTGATTCTTTAAGAGCCGGGGAGAGGCTTTATGAGCCGGGTGATACTTTAAGAGCCTGGTGTGGCTTTAAAAAGCCGCGTTTGGCTTTAAGAGTCGCGTGTGGCCACACACTGGAGTAGTCGAGTGGTTCTTAAACTTTTGACATTCTCGACCCAGTAAGAAATCTGTTTTGTTTCTGTAACCTACTTGTACAGGAATGAAGAAATGACATCTAAACTTGTGTACAATCTCGATGGTAAGTATTACAATGTTCGGGCGACCCACTTCAAATCAGCACACTACCCACTATTTGGGGACCACTGAACTAGTCTATGGGACCATTAAGTTGACATCAATACTTTCTAGGCATAGGCAGTAGGGGTGTGCCGGAATCCGGTCCGGAATCCGGTTCCGCCGGATTTTGCACTATCCGGTAAAATCCTGTTCTGCCGGATTTACATGTATCCGGAATAACCGGATTCCGGAATCCGGAAAATACCGGATTTCTGAATTTGCCAGATTTTGTGACTCACGGACCATAATCTGAAATAAAAGTAATTCTCTTTCCCGAATTCTACACGATCACGATACATTAATCGATTGTTTCGAGCGTTGAGCTTGTTTAATGTTTTGAACATAGAGTAAGCACCGCTAATATTGGCCAATCGGCCCAATCCCATACATGATAGTGCGGGGATGAGTAATTATTATTAGTGACGTCATCTTAACCGCAATCACCAATGACGTTGTAACAGAAATAATAAGCAACTATACTGCCCAAGCGCCTGGCCACCAGCCCGCCACGAAATAAATAACAGAAATGAACTGTTTTTGATAAATTCAACATTTAAGTTATTTAGATTTCTCTGAGAGATGGAAAAGATGTCTTCTTTGTTATTAAATTAAAATGCATCACCCACGAGATTTCCTGTTGAAAAAATTGTTCAAATATGAATATTAAATATTGTAAAATGAAAAATAGAATATTTTTCCATTCTGAAATTTCCGCGAAGAAACACTAATTCTCTAGCACCAATTAATATAACAAGTCACTGAGTTGGTAATCTAACCCACACCCTAACGTAACGTCTTCCATTAAAAGCAATTCCTTCCCAATTTTTTAATTTTATAATTCTATTTTATAATAAAGGTTATTATAATTCTATTTAAACTAGGAATTAAAAGTCAAATATGCTTTAAAAAAATTTACCGTAATTTTAATTCATATTTTGATTTATATTATCGTTCACTCAATTGTTAAAAATGCGTATCATTTTTGAGTAAAAATTAACATTACGTTAGCGGTCTAGTATTAATTTAAAGTTCTTTGGTGATCTCTATGTCACCAAGCCATCTTCGGCGATTCTCGCTTGCGCTATGATCTGTGCTCTTTGGTTTAAACCAGGCTTGCGAAGCCGGAGCCGGAGCCGAGGAGCAGGGAGCCGCTACTTTTTGCTGGAGCCGGAGCCGGAGCCGAAAAAAGCTGGCGGCTCCACGTCTCCCAAATGCTTTTTTTACAGCAATTTTTTTTTTTTTTAGCTTTAAAATTCCATATTTGTTTGATTGTTTGCCTCCTACAATTTGAAATGTTGTTATTATTACGAACGCCACAACAGTAACAGCGTTAAAATAATAGCGTGCACGCACATCACCACAAGAAATCTTTAATGGGCAATCGTTTTGTGTTCGTTTTAAATCTTGTTTACCCTCCGAAATTTTTTTAACGGCTTGTTATTTTGTTATATATAAAGTTAAAACAGTTTTATTTCATAGAATAATTGTATCAATCATTTAAAATAAATTTTTACTAAGACAACAAATAGAACGCGTCATTTCGTATTATTATTTGACCGAGAATCAGGCCCGTAGCGTGTGTGGGGGCCAGGGGGGCTTAGCCCCCCTTGCGTTTTGTCTGTCCCCCTCTGCTTATTTGCTCTACTTAGTAAAATGTATTACCTGCTTTCCCCTGCTATTGCCTGGCCCCTGTTGTAGAATACCTGGCCCCTGCTGTAGAATTTTCACGCTACGGGGCTGCCGCGAATTTGTAATAGACTAAAAACAAAATGATCGCTTTCTGTATTTAACAATTTTATTATAAACAGAATATCTGAAATAGAGTAGATAAATTTATAAGGCTGTGGCTATACGGACCCGGGTCCCAATAAAATCCGATTGTTATTCGGACCCGTGGCAAATATGAACTAAGCTTAGCTATATTTAAACTTTATTTGACGGAACCCGAAAAAATAATAATACAGAGTCCGCTTAGTGGAACCCTAGACACTGAGTAACGATTAAATCATACAATTCAAACAATTATAAAAAAAAAACAAAAATAATGAAGTTTATGTATAGCTAAGCTAAGTGCATATTTGCCACGGGCCCGAATAACAATCAGACTTTATTGGGACGGGGTCCGAATAAAAATCGGAGTTTATTGGTACCCGGGTCCGAATAATCACTTCGAATTTATAAATAATTAATATAAATACTGAAGCCTTTAAAATATTTTAAATAATGTATCATTTTACTATTTGCTAATTTGATCATTGAAATAACTTTTTATTACTTATGAAAATGGCAACTAGTGAAACCTCGGTCGAAAATAATGATATGATTATGGATGCACTGAAACGGTTTGTTTTTAGTAAAACCAACATGCGTATATTTTTCAGCCCCGTAGCGTGAAAATTCCACAGCAGGGGCCAGGCATTCTACAGCAGGGGCCAGGCAATAGCAGGGAGCAGGTAATACATTTTACTAAGTAGAACAAATAAGCAGAGGGGGCCAGACAAAACGCATGGGGCCCTGGCCCCTCCCTGTCCCCCCCACAAGCTACGGGCCTGCTATGGGGGTGAACGCGACAAAATTTGCATAACTTTTTATCAGCGGCATGTTTGCGTGGCGCAAATACAAAAATTTTTGTCTCGTGTGATACTATCTTAGTAGAGAGCCGGAGCCGTGCCGGAGCCGTCAAATTTGTGGGAGCCGGAGCCGGCAAAAAATTTGGCGGCTCCGCAAGCCTGGTTTAAACGACGGTATGACGTAGCCGCGGCCCGCGGCGCTCAGCTGTGATTTTGTGGCATCACTGGAACGTGTACATTATTTGGCTGTGGACTTAGAGTAACTTAACACTGTTAACAAACTAGTAGTCATTAGTTAGTTATCAACATCTTATTCTTACTTCTTTATGCTTGAATAATGGCTTTGTCAAGTGCCAATTGAATTCATTAAAATTTTATTTTAATTTTCAAACTTGTAAAGTACAGAAATACAGAATTATTGTTCTCAAATCTCAATTCCATTCAATCTTTATTTGTTTTTTTCAATTAATTATCCATTTCAATACACATCATAAACTATGAACATTTGAACAATAACAATAAGCAATAAGCATCCATCATCCAATGAGCAAATGACAAGACGAGATGAACTCAGATGATGAGTCTGACTTTCCCTTCAGATTCAAAACAATTAGTGCACTACAATAGTTCTTCACTTCCAACTTCTAATCAGCCAATGTCATTTAACCATTTAGGCCAACTGTTCAGAAGGCATCCAACCCATCAGATTTACCGGTATCTGCAAAGTACCCAAATCCGGAATCATAATCCGGATCCGGTTGCAAAAAACGGATCCGGCACACCCCTAATAGGCAGTGTTCTTTTTTTTCTGGCGGAACGCACTGGAACGGCTCTACGGCACTTTTTTTTTTATAACAATAGTATTGCTTAGGGCTTAGAGGTAGTACGAACATTCAAGGCTAAAAACATCTTAACGATTTGTAGCCAAATTCAGAATTTTAGCTTAGATTATTTAAAACCAAAAGTATGTTTGAAAGAAAAAATATTTACTGAAGCAATGTTCGTATTTGAAGCAATGTTTGTGTTTGACAGACAAACATCTTCTTTAGGGCAAGTTGACCTTGTACGCTTTTTAGAAAACAAGACATTAAAAACAACAGCTAACCAAATGCGTTGACATTCTTGACTTTTTTGGGAAAATACAGCGACTCGTTGGTACAAAAGAATGGCAGTGACAGGAGTACTGGACAGTGTAAGTGATTTGAAGAGCGAAACACGGATGTCCAAACTATTTAGTCTCTGCGGGCCGCACTGAAGGAAAGTGGTGTATCGGGGGCTGTACATTAACTACACTATTACTTAAGGGGTGAAAGAAAAAAAGTGTGGATTAAGGTATCCTCAAACCAAAGCGAATTTCGTGTATCTAGGTGGCCCCCGAAATTCGCAATGTATTTATATGGAGATGCTCTAACCACGGAGAATTTCCGCGGCGGTGCTGAGTTTTTCCGCGTTTCGCGAGTGTAAACAATCCAAAATGGCTGCCTAGAAACATCGACTCAAATGAAAAATCAAGATTAAAATTGATATAAATGTCTTAAAATTAACAAATAAGACTTACATTTATATATAGAAACGTGAACTATACCAGATTATACCAAAAAGTAAGTGTTTTTTTCACTATATACTTGTAAAATACAATAACTATGGAAAATGTATAATAATAAGAAAATCTGCCAACTTCTTCAAACAAAACAAAAAAAAAAAAAGAAAATTAAAAAAAAATCATTATATCCGGTCGGCTGACGCTCACTTTCGCTTCGCCTGGGTGTAGCGAGGTTTTCCGCGCTTAGAAAAATCTCACGTGAGAAATAGCGCAGCGGAAAGTTTCGCTTTGGTTTGAGGATACCTTTATACAGGATGTTAATTATAAAAGTAAACAACAGCACAGTTGACAAAATAACAACTTAGTGACATGTATACCATTGTTTTCTAGACAAAAATGTTTTTATATTTCATCATAGATGTATAAGTTACATAGATGTATGAGTTACATAGATGTATGAGTTATATAGATGAGTTACATAGATGTATGAGTTATATAGATGTATGAGTTATATAGATGTATGAGTTATATAGATATATAGATGTATGAGTTACACAGATGTATGAGTTATATAGATGTATGAGTTATATAGATGTATGAGTTATATAGATGTATAAGTTACATAGATGTATGAGTTACATAGATGTATGAGCTACATAGATGTATGAGTTATATAGATGTATGAGTTATATAGATGTATGAGTTACGATTCCCAATGAGCTCGTCATAAATTTTGGCTGTAATTTTATGTTTGGTGCATCATACTTGAAAATATCCACTCAACACTGTTGGCGCTTTCAAATAACCCAGTTGAGAGACATGAGACAACTTGGAATATTAAGATAAATATATGTGAAATTCAGCAAGTTATACGTTTTCGTTAATTGATTTTGGAGTCGTTAATGTTTTCTATATCTTCTTTTCCAAAAAAACATTGCTAACTGTTATCAAATTCAGGCAACCTGTACGCTGCAGTTTTTAGTTGAAGATTTTATTGCATTAATTAGGGGTTACCCAAAAGTTGAAATCCTCGTATGCAGTAATACCTTGCATGAATCACCTGGTTACATTTTTTAAGATTCTGGTTGAGACAATGATATAAATAATAAAGTATTCGTTTAAAATGGGTATAAAGCTATTTATCTCTTAAATTTGTGCCGACACATCATCTTGGATGCACTATGCAGATTGATCATCATGGGCGCACTATGCAGATTGATCATCCTGGGAGCACTATGCAGATTGATCATCTTGGGTGCACTATGCAGATTGATCATCTTGGGTGCACTATGCAGATTGATCATCTTGGGTGCACTATGCAGAATGATCATCTTGGGTGCACTATGCAGATTGATCATCCTGGGAGCACTAAGCAGATTGATCATCCTGGGAGCACTAAGCAGATTGATCATCCTGGGCGCACTATGCAGATTGATCATCCTGGGTGCACTAAGCAGATTGATCATCTTGGGTGCACTATGCAAGTTGATCATCCTGGGATCACTATGCAGATTGATCATCCTGAGTGCACTAAGCAGATTGATCATCCGGGGTGCACTATGCAGATTGATCATCCTGGGTGCACTATGCAGATTGATCATCTTGGGTGCACTATGCAGATTGGTCATCCTGGGTGCACTAAGCAGATTGATCATCATGGGCGCACTATGCAGATTGATCATCCTGGGTGCACTATGCAGATTGATCATCCTGGGCGCACTAAGCAGATTGATCATCCTCGGCGCAATATGCAGATTGATCACCCTGGGAGCACTATGCAGATTGATCATCCTGGGTGCACTATGCAGATAGATCATCCTAATGTGCACTATGCAGATTGATCATCTTGGGTGCACTATGCAGATTGATCATCCTGGGTGCACTATGCAGATAGATCATCCTAATGTGCACTATGCAGATTGATCATCTTGGGTGCACTATGCAGATTGATCATCCTGGGTGCACTATGCAGATTGATCATCCTGGGTGTACTATGCAGATTGATCATCCTGGGTGCACTATGCAGATTGATCATCCTGGGTGCACTATGCAGATTGATCATCTTGGGTGCACTATGCAGATTGATCATCCTGGGAGCACTATGCAGATTGATCATCCTGGGTGTACTATGTAGATTGATCATCCTGGGTGCACTATGCAGATTGATCATCCTGGGTGCACTATGCAGATTGATCATCCTGGGTGCACTATGCAGATTGATCATCTTGGATGCACTATGCAGATTGATCATCCTGGGAGCACTATGCAGATTGATCATCCTGGGCGCACTATGCAGATTGATCATCTTGGGTGCACTATGCAGATTGATCATCCTGGGCGCACTAAGCAGATTGATCATCCTGGGCGCACTATGCAGATTGATCACTCTGAGAGCACTATGCAGATTGATCATCTTGGGTGCACTATGTAGATTGATCATCTTGGGTGCACTATGCAGATTGATCATCCTGGGCGCACTATGCAGATTGATCATCATGGGCGCACTATGCAGATTGATCATCTTGGGTGCACTTTGCAGATTGATCATCCTGGGTGCACTATGCAGATTGATCATCCTGGGTGCACTAGGCAGATTGATTATCCTGGGCGCACTAAGCAGATTGATCATCCTGGGCGCACTATGCAGATTGATCATCCTGGGTGCACTATGCATATTGATCATCCTGGGCGCACTAGGCAGATTGATCATCCTGGGTGCACTAGGCAGATTGATCATCTTGGGTGCACTATGCAGATTGATCATCCTGGGTGCACTATGCAGATTGTTCATCTTGGGTGCTCTATGCTGATTGATCATCCTAATGTGCACTATGCAGATTGATCATCATGGGTGCACTAAGCAGATTGATCATCCTGGGTGCACTAAGATTGATCATCCTGGATGCACTATGCAGATTGATCATCCTGGGTGCACTATGCAGATTGATCCTCTTGGGTGCACTATGCAGATTGATCATCCTGGGAGAACTATGCAGATTGATCATCCTGGGTGTACTATGTAGATTGATCATCCTGGGTGCACTATGCAGATTGATCATCCTGGGTGCGTTATGCAGATTGATCATCCTGGGTGCACTATGCAGATTGATCATCTTGGGTGCACTATGCAGATTGATCATCCTGGGTGCACTATGCAGATTGATCAACCTGGGCGCACTATGCAGATTGATCATCTTGGGTGCACTATGCAGATAGATCATCCTAATGTGCACTATGCAGATTGATCATCTTAAGTGCACTATGCAGATTGATCATCCTGGGTGCACTATGCAGATTGATCATCCTGGGTGCACTATGCAGATTGATCATCCTGGGAGCACTATGCAGATTGATCATCCTGGGAGCACTATGCAGATTGATCATCCTGGGTGCACTATGCAGATTGATCATCTTGGGTGCACTATGCAGATTGATCATCCTGAGAGCACTATGCAGATTGATCATCCTGGGTGTACTATGTAGATTGATCATCCTGGGTGCACTATGCAGATTGATCATCCTGGGTGCACTAAGCTGATTGATCATCCTGGGTGCACTATGCAGATTGATCATCTTGGGTGCACTATGCAGATTGATCAACCTGGGTGCACTATGCAGATTGATCATCCTGGGTGCACTATGCAGATTGATCATCCTGGGTGCACTATGCAGATTGATCATCCTGGGTGCACTATGCAGATTGATCATCCTGGGTGTACTATGCAGATTTATCATCCTGGGTGCACTATGGAGATTGATCATCTTCGGTGCACTATGCAGATTGATCATCCTGGGAGCACTATGCAGATTGATCATCCTGGGTGTACTATGTAGATTGATCATCCTGGGTGCACTATGCAGATTGATCATCCTGGGTGCACTATGCAGATTGATCATCCTGGGTGCACTATGCAGATTGATCATCTTGGATGCACTATGCAGATTATCATCCTAAGTGCACTATGCAGATTGATCATCCTGGGTGTACTATGCAGATTGATCATCCTGGGTGCACTATGCAGATTGATCATCTTGGGTGCACTATGCAGATTGATCATCCTGGGAGCACTATGCAGATTGATCATCCTGGGTGTACTATGTAGATTGATCATCCTGGGTGCACTATGCAGATTGATCATCCTGGGTGCACTATGCAGATTGATCATCCTGGGTGCACTATGCAGATTGATCATCTTGGGTGCACTATGCAGATTGATCATCCTGGGTGCACTATGCAGATTGATCATCCTGGGCGCACTATGCAGATTGATCATCTTGGGTGCACTATGCAGATTGATCATCCTGGGCGCACTAAGCAGATTGATCATCCTGGGCGCAATATGCAGATTGATCACCCTGGGAGCACTATGCAGATTGATCATCCTGGGTGCACTATGCAGATAGATCATCCTAATGTGCACTATGCAGATTAATCATCTTGGGTGCACTATGCAGATTGATCATCCTGGGTGCACTATGCAGATTGATCATCCTGGGTGCACTATGCAGATTGATCTTCCTGGGAGTACTATGCAGATTGATCATCCTGGGTGCACTATGCAGATTGATCATCTTCGGTGCACTATGCAGATTGATCATCCTGGGTGCACTATGCAGATTGATCATCCTGGGTGTACTATGTAGATTGATCATCCTGGGTGCACTATGCAGATTGATCATCCTGGGTGCACTATGCAGATTGATCATCCTGGGTGCACTATGCAGATTAATCATCTTGGGTGCACTATGCAGATTGATCATCCTGGGTGCACTATGCAGATTGATCATCCTGGGTGCACTATGCAGATTGATCATCCTGGGAGTACTATGCAGATTGATCATCCTGGGTGCACTATGCAGATTGATCATCTTCGGTGCACTATGCAGATTGATCATCCTGGGAGCACTATGCAGATTGATCATCCTGGGTGTACTATGTAGATTGATCATCCTGGGTGCACTATGCAGATTGATCATCCTGGGTGCACTATGCAGATTGATCATCCTGGGAGTACTATGCAGATTGATCATCCTGGGTGCACTATGCAGATTGATCATCTTCGGTGCACTATGCAGATTGATCATCCTGGGTGCACTATGCAGATTGATCATCCTGGGTGTACTATGTAGATTGATCATCCTGGGTGCACTATGCAGATTGATCATCCTGGGTGCACTATGCAGATTGATCATCCTGGGTGCACTATGCAGATTAATCATCTTGGGTGCACTATGCAGATTGATCATCCTGGGTGCACTATGCAGATTGATCATCCTGGGTGCACTATGCAGATTGATCATCCTGGGAGTACTATGCAGATTGATCATCCTGGGTGCACTATGCAGATTGATCATCTTCGGTGCACTATGCAGATTGATCATCCTGGGAGCACTATGCAGATTGATCATCCTGGGTGTACTATGTAGATTGATCATCCTGGGTGCACTATGCAGATTGATCATCTTGGGTGCACTATGCAGATTGATCATCCTGGGTGCACTATGCAGATTGATCATCCTGGGCGCACTATGCAGATTGATCATCTTGGGTGCACTATGCAGATTGATCATCCTGGGAGCACTATGCAGATTGATCATCTTGGGTGTACTATGTAGATTGATCATCCTGGGTGCACTATGCAGATTGATCATCCTGGGTGCACTATGCAGATTGATCATCCTGGGTGCACTCAGCAGATTAATCATGCTGGGTGCACTATGCAGATTGATCATCCTGGGTGCACTAAGCAGATTGATCATTCTGGGTGCACTATGCAGATTGATAATCCTGGGTGCACTATGCAGATTGATCATCTTGGGTGCACTATGCACATTGATCATCCTGGGCGCACTATGCAGATTATCATCCTAAGTGCACTATGCAGATTGATCATCCTGGGTGTACTATGCAGATTGATCATCCTGGGTGCACTATGCAGATTGATCATCTTGGGTGCACTATGCAGATTGATCATCCTGGGTGCACTATGCAGATTGATCATCCTGGGTGCACTATGCAGATTGATCATCCTGGGTGTACTATGCAGATTTATCATCCTGGGTGCACTATGCAGATTGATCATCTTCGGTGCACTATGCAGATTGATCATCCTGGGAGCACTATGCAGATTGATCATCCTGGGTGTACTATGTAGATTGATCATCCTGGGTGCACTATGCAGATTGATGATCCTGGGTGCACTATGCAGATTGATGATCCTGGGTGCACTATGCAGATTGATCATCTTGGGTGCACTATGCAGATTGATCATCCTGGGAGCACTATGCAGATTGATCATGCTGGGTGCACTATGCAGATTGATCATCCTGGGCGCACTATGCAGATTGATCATCTTGGGTGCACTATGCAGATTGATTATCCTGGGCGCACTAAGCAGATTGATCATCCTGGGCGCACTATGCAGATTGATCACCCTGAGAGCACTATGCAGATTGATCATCTTGGGTGCACTATGTAGATTGATCATCCTGGGTGTACTATGCAGATTTATCATCCTGGGTGCACTATGCAGATTGATCATCTTCGGTGCACTATGCAGATTGATCATCCTGGGAGCACTATGCAGATTGATCATCCTGGGTGTACTATGTAGATTGATCATCCTGGGTGCACTATGCAGATTGATGATCCTGGGTGCACTATGCAGATTGATGATCCTGGGTGCACTATGCAGATTGATCATCTTGGGTGCACTATGCAGATTGATCATCCTGGGAGCACTATGCAGATTGATCATGCTGGGTGCACTATGCAGATTGATCATCCTGGGCGCACTATGCAGATTGATCATCTTGGGTGCACTATGCAGATTGATCATCCTGGGCGCACTAAGCAGATTGATCATCCTGGGCGCACTATGCAGATTGATCACCCTGAGAGCACTATGCAGATTGATCATCTTGGGTGCACTAAGCAGATTGATCATCCTGGGCGCACTATGCAGATTGATCATCCTGGGCGCACTAGGCAGATTGATCATCCTGGGTGCACTAAGCAGATTGATCATCTTGGGTGCACTATGCAGATTGATCATCCTGGGTGCACTATGCAGATTGTTCATCTTGGGAGTACTATGCAGATTGATCATCCTGGGTGCACTATGCAGATTGATCATCTTCGGTGCACTATGCAGATTGATCATCCTGGGAGCACTATGCAGATTGATCATCCTGGGTGTACTAGGTAGATTGATCATCCTGGGTGCACTATGCAGATTGATCATCCTGGGTGCACTATGCAGATTGATCATCCTGGGCGCACTAAGCAGATTGATCATCCTGGGCGCACTATGCAGATTGATCACCCTAATGTGCACTATGCAGATTGATCATCTTGGGTGCACTATGCAGATTGATCATCCTGGGTGCACTATGCAGATTGATCATCTTGGGTGAACTATGCAGATTGATCATCCTGGGCGCACTATGCAGATTGATTGTCTTGGGCGCACTAATCAGATTGGTCATCCTGGGTGCACTATGCAGATTTTTCATCTTGGGTGCACTATGCAGATTGATCATCCTGGGTGCACTAGGCAGATTGATCATCTTGGGTGCACTATGCAGATTGATCATCCTGGGTGCACTATGCAGATTGATCATCCTGGGCGCACTATGCAGATTGATCATCTTGGGTGCACTATGCAGATTGATCATCCTCGGTGCACTATGCAGATTGATCATCTTGGGTGCACTATGCAGATTGATCATCCTGGGCGCACTATGCAGATTGATTGTCTTGGGCGCACTAATCAGATTGGTCATCCTGGGTGCACTATGCAGATTTTTCATCTTGGGTGCACTATGCAGATTGATCATCCTGGGTGCACTAGGCAGATTGATCATCTTGGGTGCACTATGCAGATTGATCATCCTGGGTGCACTATGCAGATTGATCATCCTGGGCGCACTATGCAGATTGATCATCCTGGGTGCACTAAGCAGATTGATCATCCTAGGCGCACTATGGAGATTGATCATCCTGGGAGCACTATGCAGATTGATCATCTTGGGTGCACTATGAAGATTGATCATCCTGGGAGCACTATGCAGATTGATCATCCTGGGTGTACTATGTAGATTGATCATCCTGGGTGCACTATGCAGATTGATCATCCTGGGTGCACTATGCAGATTGATCATCCTGGGTGCACTCAGCAGATTAATCATGCTGGGTGCACTATGCAGATTGATCATCCTGGGCGCAATATGCAGATTGATCACCCTGGGAGCACTATGCAGATTGATCA
Organism: Bulinus truncatus; assembly: GCA_021962125.1. Lineage (NCBI taxonomy): Eukaryota > Metazoa > Mollusca > Gastropoda > Planorbidae > Bulinus > Bulinus truncatus. Next base: position 2,094,274 of record JAGDYQ010000169.1, on the reverse strand, counting down.
TCCTGGGTGCACTATGCAGATAGATCATCCTAATGTGCACTATGCAGATTAATCATCTTGGGTGCACTATGCAGATTGACCATCCTGGGTGCACTATGCAGATTGATCATCCTGGGTGCACTATGCAGATTGATCATCCTGGGAGTACTATGCAGATTGATCATCCTGGGTGCACTATGCAGATTGATCATCTTCGGTGCACTATGCAGATTGATCATCCTGGGAGCACTATGCAGATTGATCATCCTTGGTGTACTATGTAGATTGATCATCCTGGGTGCACTATGCAGATTGATCATCCTGGGTGCACTATGCAGATTGATCATCCTGGGCGCACTAAGCAGATTGATCATCCTGGGCGCACTATGCAGATTGATCACCCTAATGTGCACTATGCAGATTGATCATCTTGGGTGCACTATGCAGATTGATCATCCTGGGTGCACTATGCAGATTGATCATCTTGGGTGCACTATGCAGATTGATCATCCTGGGCGCACTATGCAGATTGATTGTCTTGGGCGCACTAATCAGATTGGTCATCCTGGGTGCACTATGCAGATTTTTCATCTTGGGTGCACTATGCAGATTGATCATCCTGGGTGCACTAGGCAGATTGATCATCTTGGGTGCACTATGCAGATTGATCATCCTGGGTGCACTATGCAGATTGATCATCCTGGGCGCACTATGCAGTTTGATCATCTTGGGTGCACTATGCAGATTGATCATCTTAGTTGCACTATGCAGATTGATCATCTTGGGTGCACTTTGCTGATTGATCATTCTGGGTGCACTATGCAGATTGATCATCCTGGGTGCACTAGGCAGATTGATCATCCTGGGCGCACTATGCAGATTGATCATCTTGGGTGCACTAGGCAGATTGATCATCCTGGGCGCACTAAGCAGATTGATCATCCTGGGCGCACTATGCAGATTGATCATCCTGGGTGCACTAAGCAGATTGATCATCCTGGGCGCACTATGGAGATTGATCATCCTGGGAGCACTATGCAGATTGATCATCCTGGGCGCACTATGCAGATTGATCATCCTGGGTGCACTAAGCAGATTGATCATCCTGGGCGCACTATGGAGATTGATCATCCTGGGAGCACTATGCAGATTGATCATCTTGGGTGCACTATGAAGATTGATCATCCTGGGAGCACTATGCAGATTGATCATCCTGGGTGTACTATGTAGATTGATCATCCTGGGTGCACTATGCAGATTGATCATCCTGGGTGCACTATGCAGATTGATCATCCTGGGTGCACTCAGCAGATTAATCATGCTGGGTGCACTATGCAGATTGATCATCCTGGGTGCACTAAGCAGATTGATCATTCTGGGTGCACTATGCAGATTGATCATCTTGGGTGCACTATGCAGATTGATCATCCTGGGCGCACTATGCAGATTATCATCCTAAGTGCACTATGCAGATTGATCATCCTGGGTGTACTATGCAGATTGATCATCCTGGGTGCACTATGCAGATTGATCATCTTGGGTGCACTATGCAGATTGATCATCCTGGGAGCACTATGCAGATTGATCATCCTGGGTGTACTATGTAGATTGATCATCCTGGGTGCACTATGCAGATTGATCATCCTGGGTGCACTATGCAGATTGATCATCCTGGGTGCACTATGCAGATTGATCTTCCTGGGTGCACTAGGCAGATTGATCATCTTGGGTGCACTATGCAGATTGATCATCTTGGGTGCACTAAGCAGATTGATCATCTTGGGTGCACTAAGCAGATTGATCATCCTGGATGCACTATGCAGATTGATCATCCTGGGTGCACTATGCAGATTGATCATCTTGGGTGCACTATGCAGATTGATCATCCTGGGCGCACTATGCAGATTGATCATCTTGGGCGCAGCATGCAGATTGGTCATCCTGGGTGCACTATGCAGATTGATCATCCTGGGTGCACTATGCTGATTGATAATCCTGGGTGCACTAAGCAGATTGATCATCCTGGGTGCACTATGCAGATTGATCATCCTGGGTGCACTATGCAGATTGATCATCTTGGGTGCACTATGCAGATTGATCATCCTGGGCGCACTATGCAGATTGGTCATCCTGGGTGCACTATGCAGAATGATCATCCTGGGTGCACTATGTAGATTGATCATCCTGGGCGCACTAAGCAGATTGATCATCCTGGGCGCACTATGCAGATTGATCACCCTGGGAGCTCTATGCAGATTGATAATCCTGGGCGCACTATGCAGATTGATCATCTTGGGTGCACTATGCAGATTGATCATCCTGGGCGCACTAAGCAGATTGATCATCCTGGGCACACTATGCAGATTGATCACCCTAATGTGCACTATGCAGATTGATCATCTTGGGTGCACTATGCAGATTGATCATCTTGGGTGCACTATGCAGATTGATCATCCTGGGTGCACTAGGCTGGCTATTTCATCAAATATAAATATTGGCGGGCAACGGTATTGGTGTGTCGTTCGTGTTACCGATGACGTCATTCCCTTGTAGAACCTCACATACAATTATTAACTGGGGTCAGTAGGACACACTGACTATATAGAATATCTTACCTGTGGTAGGACCAGTGTAAAACACAACATTTCAAAAGATGTTCTTGTTCCATTCACCCGTTGTACAATTGTCATTATAGGTACACTTGGACATTTAACTATATACAGGTGAGACAAACTGATTTAAAACAAGTTAAATATCCTGGTCTTAATCAAGGAAACTAGCATCTTATACATTTCATATACATAATTACAACAATATCTGCCTAGAGCCAATGTTATACAGAAAAGTTACAACGATATATGTCTAGAGCGAATGTTATACAGAGAAGTTACAACGATATCTGCCTACAGCCAATGTTATACATTGAAGTTACAACGATATCTGCCATGTCTAATGTTATACAGAGAAGTTACAACGATATCTGTCTACAGCCAATGTTATACATTGAAGTTACAACGATATCTGCCATGTCTAATGTTATAAAGAGAAGTTACAACGATATCTGCCAAGAGTCAATGTTATACAGAGAAGTTACAACGATATCTGCCATGTCTAATGTTATACAGAGAAGTTACAACGATATCAGCCTAGAGTCAATGTTATACAGAGAAGTTACAACGATATCTGCCATATCTAATGTTATACAGAGAAGTTTCAACGATATCAGCTTAGAGCCAATGTTATACAGCCTCCAAGCTTGTGTGCGTGTGTGTGTATGTAATGAATCATCAAAGTTATCTCAATGTTTTATTACATAAACAGATATCATGAATATTATCTCAAGTACCCCACTCTACAGACACACGTTCTGTTGTTCAGGGCACACTTATATTATCTGATTGAGAATGGTGGCCCGTGATGGTGGGGGGGGGGGTGGGGTTAGACAAAACAAGTTTCTGCTCTTAAGTCCACGTTAACATCGGATTACCAGCATTAAGCATTCAAATGTCAACAGGACAGTGGCGCCTTGCTCTGCCACGGGTGTTAGCGGGCATTAAGTAAGATGAACGTACGACTCACAGTGGCCGACCTACGGGTATTGATCTATCAATATACACAGTCCACCGGACATCGGCCAATGAAGGTCCATTTGTTTTGAGTTTACATTCAAACAAACTCTTGTGTCCAGTCCAGAAGGAGACGATAATAAGGCAGAATGGATGATCTGTATCATCCGCTGTATTGATTGGGAGGGTGTTACAGTGAATATGAACCCAATCAGGGCTGTGCAGGTGGTGGGTTCGATTCTCACATACGTCAGTTTCACACGGTTAATGGGGATAACGACGCCTCGGTTCAGGCGAGATCTAGACAGGGCACACAATCTGACCTCGTCATGAACTAATGTTTACTTGAGATGATTGAGTGTGTGTGTGTGTGTGTGTGTGTGTGTGTGTGTGAAAACTTTAATGAAAGAAATACGATGCCGCTGTTGATTGATTTTTTACTTCGTGTTATGCCTGTTTTCTCTGTGTCTCATCACCACCAACTTGGCGGTGATCTTCAGCATTACACTAAATCAGAACAACAAAAATAAAAACATTTCAAGTCGTCATATGACAGCTGTAGTTAACGCAAAGGTTAATTAAATTTTACTTTTACCACCTCAATACTACATAAAAAGATCAATTCATCTGTCTATTGGTGAGTGCTTGAAAGGTTGAGACTAAAAAGGACAATTTTGTAGTGTCTAACTTTAACTCCCACCACAGAAAACACAACATACATCTACAGTCTATACATGTGTGAAAAGGACGTATGCGGATCAACTGTTGAAATGAGAAGCTGGTCCAGTGACAGCCTAGTGCATGGCAACATTTATTGACATATACAGCCGTGACATCCAGTGACAGCCTAGTGCATGACAACATTTATTGACGTATACAGCCGTGACATCCAGTGACAGCCTAGTGCATGACAACATTTATTGACATATACAGCCGTGACATACAGTGACAGCCTAGTGCATGACAACATTTATTGACATATACAGCCGTGACATCCAGTGACAGCCTAGTGCATGACAACATTTATTGACATATACAGCCGTGACATAGTGATAGCCTAGTGCATGACAACATTTATTGACATACAGCCGTGACATAGTGACAGCCTAGTGCATGACAACATTTATTAACAAATACAGCCGTGACATCCAGTGACAGCCTAGTGCATGACAACATTTATTGACATATACAGCCGTGACATCCAGTGACAGCCTAGTGCATGACAACATTTATTGACATATACAGCCGTGACATCCAGTGACAGCCTAGTGCATGACAACATTTATTGACATATACAGCCGTGACATCCAGTGACAGCCTAGTGCATGACAACATTTATTGACATATACAGCCGTGACATAGTGATAGCCTAGTGCATGACAACATTTATTGACATATACAGCCGTGACATAGTGACAGCCTAGGGCATGACAACATTTATTAACATATACAGCCGTGACATCCAGTGACAGCCTAGTGCATGACAACATTTATTGACATATACAGCCGTGACATCCAGTGACAGCCTAGTGCATGACAACATTTATTGACATATACAGCCGTGACATACAGTGACAGCCTAGTGCATGACAACATTTATTGACATATACAGCCGTCACATACAGTGACAGCCTAGTGCATGACAACATTTATTGACATATACAGCCGTGACATACAGTGACAGCCTAGTGCATGACAACATTTATTGACATATACAGCCGTGACATCCAGTGACAGCCTAGTGCATGGCAACATTTATTGACATATACAGCCGTGACATCCAGTGACAGCCTAGTGCATGACAACATTTATTGACATATACAGCCGTGACATACAGTGACAGCCTAGTGCATGACAACATTTATTGACATATACAGCCGTCACATACAGTGACAGCCTAGTGCATGACAACATTTATTGACATATACAGCCGTGACATAAAGTGACAGCCTAGTGCATGACAACATTTATTGACATATACAGCCGTGACATCCAGTGACAGCCTAGTGCATGGCAACATTTATTGACATATACAGCCGTGACATCCAGTGACAGCCTAGTGCATGACAACATTTGACATATACAGCCGTGACATACAGTGACAGCCTAGTGCATGACAACATTTATTGACATATACAGCCGTGACATCCACTGACAGCCTAGTGCATGACAACATTTATTGACATATACAGCCGTGACATACAGTGACATCCTAGTGCATGACAACATTTATTGACATATACAGCCGTGACATAGTGATAGCCTAGTGCATGACAACATTTATTGACATACAGCCGTGACATAGTGACAGCCTAGTGCATGACAACATTTATTAACAAATACAGCCGTGACATCCAGTGACAGCCTAGTGCATGACAACATTTATTGACATATACAGCCGTGACATCCAGTGACAGCCTAGTGCATGACAACATTTATTGACATATACAGCCGTGACATCCAGTGACAGCCTAGTGCATGACAACATTTATTGACATATACAGCCGTGACATAGTGATAGCCTAGTGCATGACAACATTTATTGACATATACAGCCGTGACATAGTGACAGCCTAGGGCATGACAACATTTATTAACATATACAGCCGTGACATCCAGTGACAGCCTAGTGCATGACAACATTTATTGACATATACAGCCGTGACATCCAGTGACAGCCTAGTGCATGACAACATTTATTGACATATACAGCCGTGACATACAGTGACAGCCTAGTGCATGACAACATTTATTGACATATACAGCCGTGACATACAGTGACAGCCTAGTGCATGACAACATTTATTGACATATACAGCCGTGACATCCAGTGACAGCCTAGTGCATGGCAACATTTATTGACATATACAGCCGTGACATCCAGTGACAGCCTAGTGCATGACAACATTTATTGACATATACAGCCGTGACATACAGTGACAGCCTAGTGCATGACAACATTTATTGACATATACAGCCGTCACATACAGTGACAGCCTAGTGCATGACAACATTTATTGACATATACAGCCGTGACATACAGTGACAGCCTAGTGCATGACAACATTTATTGACATATACAGCCGTGACATCCAGTGACAGCCTAGTGCATGGCAACATTTATTGACATATACAGCCGTGACATCCAGTGACAGCCTAGTGCATGACAACATTTGACATATACAGCCGTGACATACAGTGACAGCCTAGTGCATGACAACATTTATTGACATATACAGCCGTGACATCCACTGACAGCCTAGTGCATGACAACATTTATTGACATATACAGCCGTGACATACAGTGACATCCTAGTGCATGACAACATTTATTGACATATACAGCCGTGACATCCACTGACAGCCTAGTGCATGACAACATTTATTGACATATACAGCCGTGACATCCAGTGACAGCCTAGTGCATGACAACATTTACTGACATATACAGCCGTGACATACAGTGACAGCCTAGTGCATGACAACATTTATTGACATATACAGCCGTGACATACAGTGACAGCCTAGTGCATGACAACATTTATTGACATATACAGCCGTGACATCCAGTGACAGCCTAGTGCATGACAACATTTATTGACATATACAGCCGTGACATACAGTGACAGCCTAGTGCATGACAACATTTATTGACATATACAGCCGTGACATACAGTGACAGCCTAGTGCATGACAACATTTATTGACATATACAGCCGTCACATACAGTGACAGCCTAGTGCATGACAACATTTATTGACATATACAGCCGTGACATAAAGTGACAGCCTAGTGCATGACAACATTTATTGACATATACAGCCGTGACATCCAGTGACAGCCTAGTGCATGGCAACATTTATTGACATATACAGCCGTGACATCCAGTGACAGCCTAGTGCATGACAACATTTGACATATACAGCCGTGACATACAGTGACAGCCTAGTGCATGACAACATTTATTGACATATACAGCCGTGACATCCACTGACAGCCTAGTGCATGACAACATTTATTGACATATACAGCCGTGACATACAGTGACATCCTAGTGCATGACAACATTTATTGACATATACAGCCGTGACATAGTGATAGCCTAGTGCATGACAACATTTATTGACATACAGCCGTGACATAGTGACAGCCTAGTGCATGACAACATTTATTAACAAATACAGCCGTGACATCCAGTGACAGCCTAGTGCATGACAACATTTATTGACATATACAGCCGTGACATCCAGTGACAGCCTAGTGCATGACAACATTTATTGACATATACAGCCGTGACATCCAGTGACAGCCTAGTGCATGACAACATTTATTGACATATACAGCCGTGACATAGTGATAGCCTAGTGCATGACAACATTTATTGACATATACAGCCGTGACATAGTGACAGCCTAGGGCATGACAACATTTATTAACATATACAGCCGTGACATCCAGTGACAGCCTAGTGCATGACAACATTTATTGACATATACAGCCGTGACATCCAGTGACAGCCTAGTGCATGACAACATTTATTGACATATACAGCCGTGACATACAGTGACAGCCTAGTGCATGACAACATTTATTGACATATACAGCCGTCACATACAGTGACAGCCTAGTGCATGACAACATTTATTGACATATACAGCCGTGACATACAGTGACAGCCTAGTGCATGACAACATTTATTGACATATACAGCCGTGACATCCAGTGACAGCCTAGTGCATGGCAACATTTATTGACATATACAGCCGTGACATCCAGTGACAGCCTAGTGCATGACAACATTTATTGACATATACAGCCGTGACATACAGTGACAGCCTAGTGCATGACAACATTTATTGACATATACAGCCGTCACATACAGTGACAGCCTAGTGCATGACAACATTTATTGACATATACAGCCGTGACATACAGTGACAGCCTAGTGCATGACAACATTTATTGACATATACAGCCGTGACATCCAGTGACAGCCTAGTGCATGGCAACATTTATTGACATATACAGCCGTGACATCCAGTGACAGCCTAGTGCATGACAACATTTGACATATACAGCCGTGACATACAGTGACAGCCTAGTGCATGACAACATTTATTGACATATACAGCCGTGACATCCACTGACAGCCTAGTGCATGACAACATTTATTGACATATACAGCCGTGACATACAGTGACATCCTAGTGCATGACAACATTTATTGACATATACAGCCGTGACATCCACTGACAGCCTAGTGCATGACAACATTTATTGACATATACAGCCGTGACATCCAGTGACAGCCTAGTGCATGACAACATTTACTGACATATACAGCCGTGACATACAGTGACAGCCTAGTGCATGACAACATTTATTGACATATACAGCCGTGACATACAGTGACAGCCTAGTGCATGACAACATTTATTGACATATACAGCCGTGACATCCAGTGACAGCCTAGTGCATGACAACATTTATTGACATATACAGCCGTGACATACAGTGACAGCCTAGTGCATGACAACATTTATTGACATATACAGCCGTGACATACAGTGACATCCTAGTGCATGACAACATTTATTGACATATACAGCCGTGACATCCAGTGACAGCCTAGTGCATGGCAACATTTATTGACATATACAGCCGTGACATCCAGTGACAGCCTAGTGCATGACAACATTTACTGACATATACAGCCGTGACATAGTGATAGCCTAGTGCATGACAACATTTATTGACATATACAGCCGTGACATACAGTGACAGCCTAGTGCATGACAACATTTATTGACATATACAGCCGTGACATCCAGTGACAGCCTAGTGCATGACAACATTTATTGACATATACAGCCGTGACATACAGTGACAGCCTAGTGCATGACAACATTTATTGACATATACAGCCGTGACATACAGTGACATCCTAGTGCATGACAACATTTATTGACATATACAGCCGTGACATCCAGTGACAGCCTAGTGCATGGCAACATTTATTGACATATACAGCCGTGACATCCAGTGACAGCCTAGTGCATGACAACATTTATTGACATATACAGCCGTGACATCCAGTGACAGCCTAGTGCATGACAACATTTATTGACATATACAGCCGTGACATAGTGACAGCCTAGGGCATGACAACATTTATTAACATATACAGCCGTGACATCCAGTGACAGCCTAGTGCATGACAACATTTATTGACATATACAGCCGTGACATCCAGTGACAGCCTAGTGCATGACAACATTTATTGACATATACAGCCGTGACATAGTGATAGCCTAGTGCATGACAACATTTATTGACATATACAGCCGTGACATAGTGACAGCCTAGTGCATGACAACATTTATTGACATATACAGCCGTGACATAGTGATAGCCTAGGGCATGACAACATTTATTAACATATACAGCCGTGACATCCAGTGACAGCCTAGTGCATGACAACATTTATTGACATATACAGCCGTGACATCCAGTGATAGCCTAGTGCATGACAACATTTATTGACATATACAGCCGTGACATAGTGACAGCCTAGTGCATGACAACATTTATTGACATATACAGCCGTGACATAGTGATAGCCTAGTGCATGACAACATTTATTGACATATACAGCCGTGACATAGTGACAGCCTAGTGCATGACAACATTTATTAACATATACAGCCGTGACATACAGTGACAGCCCTAGTGCATGACAACATTTATTGACATATACAGCCGTGACATACAGTGACAGCCTAGTGCATGACAACATTTATTGACATATACAGCCGTGACATACACTGACAGCTTAGTGCATAACAACATTTATTGACATATACAGCCGTGACATACAGTGACAGCCTAGTGCATGACAACATTTATTGACATATACAGCCGTCACATACAGTGACAGCCTAGTGCATGACAACATTTATTGACATATACAGCCGTGACATACAGTGACAGCCTAGTGCATGACAACATTTATTGACATATACAGCCGTGACATCCAGTGACAGCCTAGTGCATGGCAACATTTATTGACATATACAGCCGTGACATCCAGTGACAGCCTAGTGCATGACAACATTTGACATATACAGCCGTGACATACAGTGACAGCCTAGTGCATGACAACATTTATTGACATATACAGCCGTGACATCCACTGACAGCCTAGTGCATGACAACATTTATTGACATATACAGCCGTGACATACAGTGACAGCCTAGTGCATGACAACATTTATTGACATATACAGCCGTGACATCCACTGACAGCCTAGTGCATGACAACATTTATTGACATATACAGCCGTGACATACAGTGACAGCCTAGTGCATGACAACATTTATTGACATATACAGCCGTGACATACAGTGACAGCCTAGTGCATGACAACATTTATTGACATATACAGCCGTGACATCCAGTGACAGCCTAGTGCATGACAACATTTATTGACATATACAGCCGTGACATCCAGTGACAGCCTAGTGCATGACAACATTTATTGACATATACAGCCGTGACATACAGTGACATCCTAGTGCATGACAACATTTATTGACATATACAGCCGTGACATCCACTGACATCCTAGTGCATGACAACATTTATTGACATATACAGCCGTGACATACAGTGACAGCCTAGTGCATGACAACATTTATTGACATATACAGCCGTGACATACAGTGACAGCCTAGTGCATGACAACATTTATTTACATATACAGCCGTGACATACAGTGACATCCTAGTGCATGACAACATTTACTGACATATACAGCCGTGACATACTGCACATATCGATTGGAGGTAAATAACATACTTTTGAACTGGACTCTGGACTTCGTTTTACTTATGAAGACTTGACTTGTTATAGATCTCAATGTGTTTAAGCAAGTCAATAAGCTAAATCTCCATTGGCAGCCTAACTGTTGTGATAACCATTTGTCACAATATTAATTATCACATTTAGCTGTATACGACCGTATGTTTGTGACATGGTATTTTGAAGGACATTTACAGCAGGGGAAGCAATCAGCGTTAAATACATTGTTAATGGGTCTTCGTTACTCCCACTGAGAGTGTAGTTTGTATCATGTGTATCTATGACCAAACAGTTTGTATCATGTATATCTATGATCAAACAGTTTGTATCATGTATATCTATGACCAAACAGTTTGTATCATGTATATCTATGACCAAACAGTTTGTATCATGTATATCTATAACCAAACAGTTTGTATCATGTATATCTATGACCAAACAGTTTGTATCATGTATATCTATGACCAAACAGTTTGTATCATGTATATCTATGACCAAACAGTTTGTATCATGTATATCTATGACCAATCAGTTTGTATCATGTATATCTATGACCAATCAGTTTGTATCATGTATATCTATGACCAATCAGTTTGTATCATGTATATCTATGACCAATCAGTTTGTATCATGTATATCTATGACCAATCAGTTTGTATCATGTATATCTATAACCGCTCATTTCAAACCATGATGACAATCAAAATGAGTTAGTGGACACATAGATTTCATTCACACATCTGTTTTTGAGTCATTCATAACAAATAAATCTTTTAATTCACAGTATATCATCAACCTTTCATTAAGTAAGATGACCATAGGGGAATAACACAATGTCCAGCTACTAACCATTACCTGAAAGATTCAAAGTCACACTACGGTTGATCAACTTTGACTCAAGGCACTCCTCTAGTCCATGTTATACCTGCTGACCTTATCAACCTAAATGACGTCATGTATCGATCTCACCCCGCCCATCACACCCTCCCACCCACCAAATGTACTTTCTATTTATTATCGTATTAAGATTTCAAGTCACCCCCCCCATCCACCAGCCGTTTCATACTTTAAATTGCAATAGCCGCTTTAAATAATCTACGCCATCCAGCAGCTATCACCGCAGGCTTTCCAATTTCAAAGTAAAACTTTCAAATGTCCATCCATCAAACCGCTCGCTGCCGTGTTGAATAATTTATCAAAAAACACCGGCCAACCATTCTATCTGGTAGAACCAATAGCAGTTAAGTTACAGGGAGTACGGTACCATTCCGATAGACATTCACTCAGTTCACTGACACTTAGCTAAAGCGGTGGTTGGTTTTAGTATTTTTACACATGTACTATTTCTGTAACAGTGTTACCACCTATAACTTCAAATATTCAGGATACACTCACACACATCACTCACACAGAGAAGTCACGATACACAAGGATCTTTGATCTACGCATAAATAACCTTCAAATAAAGTGTGGCACAGTTTCAGTATGATGTTAGATATTTCAACAACTCAATATAATCGTACTGTAATGCAGAAAGTTGCAATTTCAGTAAAATGTTATAACATAGTTGATTTTTTTTTTGGGCCAATAAATTTTAAATTGTCTCGGGGGGTGGGGGAGTGGGTGGGGCTTGTGAATTTCGAAATTTATTTCAATTTATTTATATTTTACAGCGAGGGAGGGGTCGGAGTTGGTCAGGAGCCATTGAATCTATGGCTGCGGTGCAGCAATAAGTACAGACATCTATGGCTCCGGTACAGCAATCAGTACAGACATCTATGGCTGCGGTACAGGAATCAGTATAGACATCTATGGCTGCGGTACAGGAATCAGTACAGACATCTATGGCTGCGGTGCAGCAATCAGTACAGACATCTATGGCTGCGGTGCAGCAATCAGTACAGACATCTATGGCTGCGGTGCAGCAATCAGTACAGACATCTATGGCTGCGGTACAGGAATCAGTACAGACATCTATGGCTGCGGTACAGCAATCAGTATAGACATCTATGGCTCTGGTACAGCAATCAGTGTAGACATCTATGGCTCCGGTACAGCAATCAGTATAGACATCTATGGCTCCGGTACAGCAATCAGTATAGAGATCTATGACTCCGGTACAGCAATCAGTGTAGACATATTTATAAAAGAACAACACATACTGAGTGAAACCAACCAGTTATTAATGTTGATTTTATTGTAGATATCATATCATGTTTAGAGCAACATGACTACATAGAACAACTGCTTTAAAATAAACACACAAACTTGTATGATTTCATTGGAAATACGGCGTGGAAGAGAAAATAATTTGATTGTTGGCAATCGCTTTTAGAATTTAAACAAAATATATTTCGGAAATAATAATTCTATGTACAATATCTATTCATATCTATTTTTTATCTATTTTGAACTAATCAACTGATAAAAATTGACGAAGAACTGAATTAATTTATATTTAAAATTGGACGATTCTTTATTCTTTAATTTGTCTGAGCCCGAGGTACATGCAGAATGGTTCATGGAATACCCAATGAAGTTTGGGTTGTTGTGCTAAGTATAAAACATTATTATTAAAGTACACGCCAGTACTCATAGATTCATTTTTGACCATGACTCTCAGAATGGTTAAGTCATCAAGACATTTAATCCACATTGAAACATTCGTTGATCACCGAGTATTTGCATTATCAGCGCTAAGCAGAAAATGAAAAAAACAAACATTAACATTCACGATGAAACAAAAACAAAATGAATTTCAGACATTAGAGAAATTGACTTCATGAAATTCAGATTTGAAATTTCTCTGCACGCAATTTGTATTTCTTCAAAATCAATAAAATGAAACAAATAATGACGCTAATAATGGGGACAACCGTTCAATGAAGGGTGTGTGTGTGGGTGTGTGTGTGTGTGTGTGTGTCTGTGTTGGTAGAGGTGTGTCAGACACATGAGAGTCCCCGGGGGACACAAGAAACAACAACACGGTCATCTCTTAAGTTTCTATTAGTCTTGGTGACAAAACTGATTGTCCCCCCCCCTCCCCCACCCCCATACCATCACTAAACAGGTCACCCCCATTCAATTAAAATAAATATAACGTAGAAATCCCTTGGGTGTTTTTAAACTAAACAAAGACGGTGACCTCAATTCACCGTCACGTGACTTATCCGTTTAGTCTCGGTGACCTCTGCCTCAGAATGTCTTCAGAGACTCAGAGATTGAATTTAATCCCAGGCACCTAATTCTAGAAAGGAGTGGGGGAGGGAGTGTGGGGGGTGTGCAAAGGAGGAACTAAGTCAGCTGCGGTCATCGTGAAGTATGGTCAATAACATGTGTGCAGAAACAGCCGTTGTCCAGTTGTATGGTAATGAGAACGGTCACGTTGTCTTACTTAGCAGCATTGAAATCTAACGTAATCACCAGCTTTTTGACATTAAATAACATAAAGATAGACCCGTACCAACTGACCTCTGGCCATGGTAGCCAGGGAGAGTGACCACGTTTTCTTAAGTCCGAGTCTATCTCTGTATGGCATCAGTACCAAATAACTGGGCAGTTTGTGTAGTGACCTATTTAAGTCTCCGCCGTAGCCTAGACTATAATGACCACGGAGATCAAAGGTCGCTGGGACTCGAACACTCGCAGCCTGCACCCCACAGTCTGGGCTTACAGACGACTCGCCGCCACGCCAAAGGCAACCAGAGATGGCATTGCTTCAGTTGATGGACCATCTGTACATGGCTGGTACACGTGTGTTGTTCCAATAGACGGGCTATTACAGAATCGTGTTCTGTTAGATTAAACACAGGGACTTGAGAGCGTTTATCGTGATATTATTTATCTAGACGAGTACATATTGTGTGTTAATGTGGTGTTTATATTACAGGGTCACAACTATCAGTGTCACAGAGGTCAAGAGAGTGATGACTGTAATGGTGGAATGATTTCAAAAGGAGCAATAAACAAAAAAAAAACATTAACACTCTCTCATAGAAGGGTAGAAGTAGATTAATATAGAAATACAAAAACAAACATAGGTAAACAAATAAAGGGTAAACAAACACAATGATATTCGTTGATCACATAGACGTGCGTAGGGAAAGTATTTGTTATTCATCTCCTTGTGCATATATTACGACATTAAAAACCTAAATAAAATCAGTTATAGAGGCTGTAAAATTTTGAAATACAATGCCAGTCAATGATCAATATATTCATTAAACTCAGCCATGTCTAAATCTAATTGACTTAAGTTCTGTAGTACAAGAAAGTCTAACATGTTTGGTTTCTGTATCCAATTTGTCCCTATACACCCTTGAGTTTACTTTTATTGATGACTATGATATCAACAACAAAAATAGAAGTCACTCAGGCAGTGCACAGATTTGAGTCGAGCAATTAATGACTTCATCGTCAACGAGTTAATTGATAAGTTGACATTTTGTCAATATCAGTCAGCAGTGACACATCAGTCAATATGTCAAGACGATGACCTGGACCGATGCCAGTTTATCAAACTATTGATACTGTATCCCCGTTTCAGTGTAATTGTGTCAGTTTAACAATGTCAAGGTAATTATGTTAGGCTAATTGATTCAGTTTGTGTCAGTGTGCTGATGTCAGCGTACTGATGCCACTGTAAATGGGTCAGTGTAACTCTGTCACTGTAAATGGGTCAGTGTAACTGTGTCACTGTAAATGGGTCAGTGTAACTGTGTCACTGTAAATGGGTCAGTGTAACTGTGACAATCCATCAACAAGTTAACGCAGCAAGGAAATGACCCTGACAATGATGGCTTACTCATCCACGATCTCCAGACGGGGGGGAGGGGAAGAGGTGTGTCGTGTCCGGCAACTTACACTGAGGTCTTTAGAGAGTCCTGCTGACCCCAACTGGGACATGACATGAAGAAGTTCAAGGGAAGGCCCAGACACGCTCCACACACACACTCACACCAACCCGCTAACGAATCTTCAATGTACAATATTTCGATGACTCTACAGCGCTTATTGGTTGCTAATGACGCCCGGAGTGGCAGGAAGTAGCCAGGAGAAGATAATATTTATCCAATTGACAAGCAGAAGCCCAAACCCACCGCGATCGTCTCCCCCTTTCCTTTACCAAATGGCGGAGTTAAAGCTAGTCAGCATGAAAAAAAATATAAAAGAACAGAAGTAATAAACTGCCAGACGTTCATCTCTTGGATTCACATATGTAGCTACACGGCAATCAGCTCCATCATTACAAGTTTATGTACAGAGTTTAATAAAAAAAAAAAAGAAAAGGCGGCACAATACCGAGCAATAATCACAATAATGGTAAACAGACAAACACAGAAAATTGTGTTTTAAAGGAAGCCACCAGACATTTGTTAGGGCCAACGGAGTACCAATTGAGTTTCAGTAGGGCCGCTAGATAAACCGTTTTAAATTTAAAGTATAACAATAAACACGTCCATTTATTTTCAGAAAGGAAAACTTCTTCATGGAATTTTTTTTTTTAATAAACCTAATTATATTAGACCTAATATATTAGACAATATACCAGATCGAATATATTAGTCAATACAACAGATCTAATATATTAGTCAATACACCAGGTCTAATATATTAGCCAATATACCAGACCTAATACATACGCCAATATAACAGACCTAATACATACGCCAATATAACAGACCTACTACATACGCCAATATAACAGACCTACTACATACGCCAATATAACAGACCTAATACATTAGACAATATACCAGATCTAATACATTAGTCAATATACCAGACCTAATACATACGCCAATATAACAGACCTAATACATTAGTCAATATACCAGATCTAATATATTAGTCAATACACCGGATCTAATACATTAGTCAATACGCCAGATCTAATACATTAGTCAATACGCCAGATCTAATACATTAGTCAATACGCCAGATCTAATACATTAGTCAATACACCAGATCTAATACATTAGTCAATACACCAGATCTAATACATTAGTCAATACACCAGATCTAATATATTAGTCAATACACCAGATCTAATATATTAGTCAATACACCAGATCTAATATATTAGTCAATACACCAGATCTAATACATTAGTCAATACACCAGATCTAATACATTAGTCAATACACCAGATCTAATACATTAGTCAATACACCAGATCTAATATATTAGTCAATACACCAGACCTAATACATTAGTCAATACACCAGATCTAATACATTAGTCAATACACCAGATCTAATACATTAGTCAATACGCCAGATCTAATATATTAGTCAATACGCCAGATCTAATACATTAGTCAATATACCAGATCTAATACATTAGTCAATACACCAGATCTAATATATTAGTCAATACACCAGATCTAATACATTAGTCAATACACCAGATCTAATACAGTAGTCAATACACCAGATCTAATACATTAGTCAATACACCAGATCTAATACATTAGTCAATACACCAGATCTAATACATTAGTCAATACACCAGATCTAATATATTAGTCAATACACCAGACCTAATATATTAGTCAATACACCAGATCTAATATATTAGTCAATACACCAGACCTAATACATTAGTCAATACACCAGATCTAATACATTAGTCAATAAACCAGATCTAATACATTAGTCAATACACCAGATCTAATACATTAGTCAATACACCAGATCTAATATATTAGTCAATACACCAGATCTAATATATTAGTCAATACACCAGATCTAATATATTAGTCAATACACCAGACCTAATATATTAGTCAATACACCAGACCTAATACATTAGTCAATACACCAGATCTAATATATTAGTCAATACACCAGATCTAATACATTAGTCAATACACCAGACCTAATACATTAGTCAATACACCAGACCTAATACATTAGTCAATACACCAGATCTAATATATTAGTCAATACACCAGATCTAATATATTAGTCAATATACCAGATCTAATATATTCGTACATGTATTGTTTTCAACTAACGGCCTATTTAGTTCATACAGACACATGCTAGTAAGTAACTTATACCGACCGGTAATACAAAAATATAGGTGCGTCATAGTCACACAAAAAACTCGGCTAAGTCCATCTTGTGTGTGGATGTATACAAGAAAGGTTCTCACATATATATGAGGGGACGGTTGGTCGTGGGGCTTCAGTTCCTTCCATGTCTGGTGCCTCCATTGAACTGCACTATCGGCTACAGTGGGGATGAAAGTAAGGCACTCAAAAAACAACCGTCCATAGGATCTAATAGATTCAAATCTCATCATTACAGGGACTTCAGAGATTCCAGGCTAATGTAGGGAAGGGGGTGTGATGTAAAATAAAAGTGGCATAATAAAACGGTTTCAATAGTTGTTACAGGTTACATTGTGTTAGACAACACGGTTTCAATAGTTGTCACAGGTTACATTAAATTATTAGACAACACGGTTTCAATAGTTGTTACAGGTTAAATTGTATTAGACACCACGGTTTCAATAGTTGTTACAGGTTACATTGTATTAGACAACACGGTTTCAATAGTTGTTACAGGTTACATTGTATTAGACAACACGGTTTCAATACTTGTTACAGGTTACATTGTATTAGACAACACGGTTTCAATACTTGTTACAGGTTACATTGTATTAGACTACACGGTTTCAATAGTTGTTACAGGTTACATTGTATTAGACTACACGGTTTCAATACTTGTTACATTGCATTTGGAACAACGCATTCGTAAAGGAACTTCCATGCTGAATGAACTTTGAGTATTATATAAGTCAAGGCAAAATGCAACCAAACACATACATATGAATCCATAGTGGAAGGCAAATGGGAATAGGGGAGGCAAATCTTGACACATATCTTCAGGTTTTTTTTATTCCCCTTGTCTACAGACTAGACAATATTAAAATTGTTTATTTTATTTCTAATTTTATTTTTGTATAACCTCATCACCTCGGTACACTATCTCATTCTTCTCACCGTCAGAGGGAGCCCGTGAAGCGTAAAATAAGCTTTGATTGGATTGCTGTTTTATTGGGTAATTAGGCCTCGGTCGAAAAAACATGGCCACCGGAAACTATTGATGGCTCCGAAGAGGTCATGTGACTTCATGCTCAGTCTCTATCATGTGTGAACAGGAGAGCAGAGATAGCCTCTGTTTGATTGCCAGGACTGGTTTGATTGTTTTCAATTATGAGGGAAGCCAGAAGAATTCAATTTCAAGGGGGAAGTCACGGATGAACGTAAGAGTTTTTTTTTTACTCTTAAACATGTACATGACGTGAGTCTGGCAGACGTACTCGTGGACAATGTACATGACGTGAGTCTGTCAGACGTACTCGTGGACAATGTAATGACGTAAGTCTGGCAGACGTACTCGTGGACAATGTACATGACGTGAGTCTGGAAGACGTACTCGTGGACAATGTAATGACGTGAGTCTGTCAGACGTACTCGTGGACAATGTAATGACGTGAGTCTGTCAGACATACTCGTGGACGATGTACATGACGTGAGTCTGTCAGACGTACTCGTGGACAATGTACATGACGTGAGTCTGGAAGACGTACTCGTGAGTCTGGCAGACGTACTCGTGGACAATGTAATGACGTGAGTCTGTCAGACGTACTCGTGGACAATGTAATGACGTGAGTCTGTCAGACGTACTCGTGGACAATGTACATGACGTGAGTCTGTCAGACGTACTCGTGGACAATGTAATGACGTGAGTCTGTCAGACGTACTCGTGGACAGTGTAATGACGTGAGTCTGTCAGACGTACTCGTGGACAATGTAATGACGTGAGTCTGTCAGACGTACTCGTGGACAATGTACATGACGTGAGTCTGTCAGACGTACTCGTGGACACTGTAATGACGTGAGTCTGTCAGACGTACTCGTGGACAATGTAATGACGTGAGTCTGTCAGACGTACTCGTGGACAATGACGTCATCTTACAGACGACATTTGGTCCTGGCGCCATGTAATACATTTCACTCAGATATGGGGAAGGGAGATAAAAAAAAGAGGGAAAATACCAAGCAACAATAGAAAGCAGGTTGGTTATTAGAACCCCTTCGGAAGTGACTTACAGGCTTCACTGACTTTATTTAACAACTGACTTGCTTTACTTACTGAGTTTCTTTAACAACTGACTTTCTTTACTCACTAACTTCCTTTAACAACTGACTTTCTTTACTCACTGAGTTTCTTTAACAACTGACTTTCTTTACTCACTAACTTTCTTTAACAACTGACTTTCTTTACTCACTGACTTTCTTTACTCACTGAATTTCTTTAACAACTGACTTTCTTTACTCACTGACTTAGTTTACCAACTGACTTTCTTTAACAACTGACTTTCTTTAACCACTGACTTTCTTTACTCACTGACTTTCTTTAACAACTGAATTTCTTTAACCACTGACTTTCTTTAACAACTGACTTTCTTCACTCACTGACTTTCTTTAACAACTGACTTTCTTCACTCACCGACTTTCTTTAACAACTGACTTTCTTCACTCACTGACTTTCTTTAACAACTGACTTACTTTACTCACTGACTCTCTTTAACAACTGACTTTCTTTACTTACTGACTTTAATTTTTGTTATAAAGATTCAGTTTAGTAGAAGTGAATATAAAGTCACTACTGTGACGCACATAAAATACGAGGTCATATTGCTATGGATTATTTCCTTCTCTAATTATTGAGTGTCCAGTTATGAATGACAGTCTGTTTAGTTCCAGATACACTGGTCAACATAATTTGGAAATAAGTCAGCCGTTTGTTCGACGACAACAACAACAAAAAAAGTCAATATTTCAGAGATGTTTGCAGTCCACAACAAAAACAAACAAACTGTTCATAAATATTAAATTGATCAAAGGGATTCAACAAAACATGACATTTTTTCGACGCAAGAAAGAATTCATTTTTCTTTTTTCAGAATTCACTGAAATTTTTTTAAAGACAAAAAAAAAACATTATTTCTTTTTCTACCTTGAACAAAACAAAAATATTGGGGAGAAAAAATTAATTGCATAATAAATGACATGCAGCAATCACTGGGAAATGTGTAATGATATAAACAATTAACATTCTATGATCCTGACAAACACGCAGACAGACTTGTTGATTCCATGACATTCTAGTCATAATGTATTCAATAGCTATTCAGGTTCAGTGTGATTTAGGAGATCTATGTATCTACATCCAACACTAAACGACTAATACACATGTTGTGGGTTAGGATTTAAATCTCGATACCTCAAGTCACCAACCTATGGTCCTCATGGTGCCTACATGGTTATTGCACACGCTCCTACACTGAGAAGACAATAAGGGTACCTCAGAAACATAAGATAATAGTGTCTGTAATAAGTCAATGTTACAGTCTGTACAAGTCAATATTACAGTCTGTACAAGTCAATGTTACAGTCTGTACAAGTCAATATTACAGTCTGTACAAATCACTGTTAGTCTGTACAAGTCAATATTACAGTCTGTACAAGTCAATGTTACAGTGTGTACAAGTCAATATTACAGTCTGTACAAGTCAATGTTACAATCTTTGCAAGTCAATGTTACAATCTTTACAAGTCAATATTACAGTCTGTACAAGTCAATATTACAGTCTGTACAAGTCAATGTTACAGTCTGTACAAGTCAATGTTACAGTCTGTACAAGTCAATGTTACAGTCTGTACAAGTCAATGTTACAGTCTGTACAAGTCAATATTACAGTCTGTACAAGTCAATGTTACAGTCTGTACAAGTCAATATTACAGTCTGTACAAATCACTGTTAGTATGTACAAGTCAATGTTACAGTCTGTACAAGTCAATATTACAGTCTGTACAAATCAGTGTTACAGTCTGTACAAGTCAATATTACAGTCTGTACAAGTCAATGTTACAGTCTGTACAAGTCAATATTAGTCTGTACAAATCACTGTTACAGTCTGTACAAGTCAATGTTACAGTCTGTACAAGTCAATGTTACAGTCTGTACAAGTCAATATTACAGTCTGTACAAGTCAGTGTTACAGTCTGTACAAGTCAATATTACAGTCTGTACAAGTCAGTGTTACAGTCTGTACAAGTCAATGTTACAGTCTGTACAAGTCAATATTACAGTCTGTACAAGTCAATGTTACAGTATGTACAAGTCATTGTTACAGTCTGTACAAGTCAATGTTACAGTCTGTACAAGTCAATATTACAGTCTGTACAAGTCAATGTTACAGTATGTACAAGTCATTGTTACAGTCTGTACAAGTCAATGTTACAGTCTGTACAAGTCAATGTTACAGTCTGTACAAGTCAATATTACAGTCTGTACAAGTCATTGTTACAGTCTGTACAAATCAGTGTTACAGTCTGTACAAGTCAATATTACAGTCTGTACAAGTCATTGTTACAGTCTGTACATGTCAATGTTACAGTCTGTACAAGTCAATGTTACATTCTGTACAAGTCATTGTTACAGTCTGTACAAGTCAATGTTACAGTCTGTATACACAGTGATTGAGACAGCTGAGCAAAGTATCACCGAACTGAATTCACTTGCTAAATGAAAGACGTTCTGGAATTCAACAAATATACTAACTTTTCAATATTGGAAACATGGCATGCAATAGTGAATGATAGACAACAAACCTTATTTATAATACAACAATACTGATATATAATGAAACAATACTGACATACAATACAAGAATATTAATATATAATACAACAATACTGACATATGATGGATTAGTACAAAGCTATTTGGTGACATGATTTTCAACAGAGATGACACGACATATGACATTGACATTAAATACAACAACAGTACCGACATGATATACAGCAGTACCGACATGATATACAGCAGTACCGACATGATATACAACAGAACCGACATGATATACAACAGTACTGACATGGTATACAACATTAACGACATGATATACAACAGTACTGACGTGATATACAACAGTACTAACATGATATACAACAGTACTGACATGATATACAACAGTAATAGCATGATGTACAACAGTACTGACATGATATACAACAGTACTCAGGTAATACAACAGTGCTCAGGTGATACAATATTCAGATCTATCAACAGTTCTCACTCTGCCTTTATAGCAACAAAAAAAAAAATCCAATCTGCCGTCTACAAGAGTGGCTCACATTGACGCGTGCCTCGGCCCCGCCTCGTGGTGTATTGGCTCACCTCACGGCTGACTGTGAGCGCTGCCGCTAGGGTTCTGTGTGTGAGACTCCCAATGTACACTCAGCGTTGTGTATTCAGGATAACTGTAGTACTCACCTATCCCGGCTATTTCTGTGTGTGACTCTTATTGGTACTTGTGTTATTACTATACTGCTTATTTGTAAACCATCTATTGCAACATATTGTATACTGTGTGTGCATCGATAGACCAGACCTTGTGTTGTATTTCAATAGATACGTACTAATCAATTAATCAATTCTATTACTGGATTCTGTGTGTATATGTGTGTGTGTGTTAACTTCAGGTGACATTTACGTGTCGTGGAAAGGTAAGACGTTTATCACGTGATCCTCATTATTTATTGTTGTGTAAACTTGTGTCTGCTTGATTCATTTGTGTAAACAGATTGATAGTGTTGTATTGTTGCTGCAGTCTGGTTCTACTGTGTCTTCTTCAACACATTCTCTGTAGATTTAAGTGAATATAAATATTTGCTTACAAGCCTTTTTTTTCTATGGCAATGGATTGGATGCAATGCCAGTTTTGAATGTGCACAAAATAATCGACACCAAATGCACGCCACTATTTTCACTAACTGAAGTTAGACGCATTTTCATTTAATAGAATAAACTTCTTGTAACTTCCATTAAGAGCATATCTGTTACTATGGTTGTTACTTGTGGTCTAACTAAGGTTGCTAATAGTGAAGACCCGAACAAGTGACACTGACATTGTATTGTTTGATGTGTCTAGTCATCTAGAATTGTATCTAGCAGTGTTTACATTTAACAACTATGACTTGGCTACGTCACTGACTTTTAAATGAGACCAAACGGCCTCCCCCACTTGTACTATGGTCTCACAAGGGGTAATGTATCCAAGTTTAACTCAATACATTATACATCTGTGATTGTCTCCCCTGGCCCAGGTTCACCTTCCCATAAATACAAACATATATTATTGATGTTCCATACAACGTAGTGTTGTACACAGAGTCTCCGTTTAACACGTGACTATCATCTGTCTGACCACATTTGATTTTTAGCATCTTTGTACTTTCCCTTGTACCACTTTTAATTGTGAATTTGAAACTGCTGAACCGGACAACTCTTCTTTAAAGACAAGATTACAATCAACAGTTGTTTACTTCAATCGTTACTACATGTCAATGTAGCAGTGGCTTGAGGTGACCTGACAGCAGCAGCTACTCAGTGGTACATGGTGTCAATAATCACAACAATACACTAATCGTGACAGTGTCGGTATTCACACTGACACACTAGTGACAAACTCAAGTTTTCAGAGTGTCCGATGTCACACTGGTTAGAGACAGAGATATTCTTTAGCTGTCACAGTATCTGAAGTGATAATGTCACACTAGTTAGAGATATACGTTATTTGTCATAGTATCTGCAGTAATAATGCCACACTAGTAATAGATATACCTTAGCTGTCACAGTATCTGAAGTGATATGTCACACTAGTTAGAGATATACGTTATTTGTCATAGTATCTGCAGTAATAATGCCACACTAGTAATAGATATACCTTAGCTGTCACAGTATCTGAAGTGATAATGTCACACTAGTTAGAGATATACGTTATTTGTCATAGTATCTGCAGTAATAATGCCACACTAGTAATAGATATACCTTAGCTGTCACAGTATCTGAAGTGATAATATCACACTAGTTAGAGATATACCTCAGTTGTCACAATGTCAGCAGTGACACTGTCACACATCCCGTCTCATCGACCTACCAGTCGTATAGTCATCCAGTGAACCCATAATGAGAATCATGTCCCGGTGACTGTGACGAGGGGCTCGATGACAGGCCGCCTGAACTCAGGGACCACTCGACTCCTTGTCTTGAGACCTCTCCTGGCCTGCTCGAGTGGATCCAACCAGTGTCTCTGTGCGCGTGTGGCTTACTTAACGGAGGATTACACTAAATAAGACAAATCGTATTACAGGCCGTCCATGTAGCGATGTCGCAATGAATGAAATCAATAGTGTAGGTCAGTGACAATGAGGGGACATTTCCTTTTCTTGTTGTCCATGTTGAGAGTTGCTCAAATCAAGACAAAGTCAAACACATTGGAAAGAATTCAGTCATACAAACAACTGATTACATTGAACATATTGTAGTACTTTTAACTACATCGTAATGATTCTTTTTAACTTATAGATTTCACTTAAAAACTTTAAAAAAGGTTTGACCAATCACCACAGTACCGGGGTCGGCAATAGTTTTGGGCCACGGAGCACAACGAGATGGCCGTAGTAAGCATCGGGCAGCATCATACGCAAAAGATCGTATTTTTGTTACATTACACTTTATATTTAGTTGGTATGAATTGAATGACATCTGATACGTAAAACAACACAACAGCAACTGTACTACACATAAATGCTTTTATAGAAATAAATTAACTCTGACTACATGATCAATAACAACATGATTGAAGAGTTCAATGAAGTGACTAAACATCCCTGTCAGAGTGTTCTCATTTTAACTCTTTCTCCACAATATTTATCATGCGTACATTTTCCCAGTAAATACTCTGGTCGCACCATTTCTAATGTTTGCCGTTTTATGCAAACAAAAAAGTATTGAAAATCCACTTCTCCCCACACAATATACAACACAGTCAACGATCTCCACTTCTCCCCACACAATATACAACACACTCAACGATCTCCACTTCTCCCCACACAATATACAACACAGTCAACGATCTCCACTTCTCCCCACACAATATACACACACTCAACGATCTCCACTTCTCCCCACACAATATACAACACACTCAAAGATCTCCACTTCTCCCCACACAATATACAACACACTCAACGATCTCCACTTCTCCCCACACAATATACAACACACTCAACGATCTCCACTTCTCCCCACACAATATACAACACACTCAACGATCTCCACTTCTCCCCACACAATATACAACACAGTCAACGATCTCCACTTCTCCCCACACAATATACAACACACTCAACGATCTCCACTTCTCCCCACACAATATACAACACAGTCAACGATCTCCACTTCTCCCCACACAATATACAACACACTCAACGATCTCCACTTCTCCCCACACAATATACAACACAGTCAACGATCTCCACTTCTCCCCACACAATATACAACACAGTCAACGATCTCCACTTCTCCCCACACAATATACAACACACTCAACGATCTCCACTTCTCCCCACACAATATACAACACACTCAACGATCTCCTGACCACTGGTGGTATTCTTTATCGATTCCAAACCAAGACTGCAATTGATCGGACTATACAGGTGATTGAATAACGCATGAACGGATTCATTTGTTGCTTACTCAAATGGGTTTTTAGTTTGTACACGCTTAAACGGTTTTAGCATACCGAAAATGTATTTGATGCTTAGTAATTCAAAATATACAAAATTCAATGCAAATATTTTATTTCAACAATTTTACCAAAGGCTGCTGCTGCCCACGGAAATGCTTTCGGCCACATGCGGGCCATACGTTGCACACCCCTGCAATAATTCAATGGTTTTAAACAATAGAATGAGGTGGGTATTAATACAAAAAAAAAAACAACAACAACTGAATGAATATTTCTAGTAGTCACAAAGATGAAAGAGTAGAGTCATTGACCTTATTAATACTTTTCAAATTAATATTTTATGGGAAAAAGACCCGTTAAAATATGTATCGCCAGTAATAAATGGTGCAAACATTGTGCGTTCATCGATTACACTCTTACAGCGATCGATCATGTAACTTGTGTGTTCATCTATTAGTTTCATACGACCATCAACATTCTAAGATGACACACTTATGTAACATTTTTTATATCGGGACAAAATTAGAATTAAAGTTAAATGTTGCCATAGCAACAAATTGTTGATAGTCCCTAGAGAAGTCGGACGAGTAATGAAATCCGCCTGTAGAATTGTGAGTCCAGGAGGAAAAAAAATAATTTGTTGTGTGGAGCTCACGTTGGATGATGACGACAGCAGTCTACAACATCATGGTGTGTGTTTGTGGGTGAGTGGTGGTGGTGGTGGTGCAGGATGACACCAGTTGGCTATTAAATATTGACAGAGAATACAAGTGTGCAATGAGAAACAAGAGTTGTTTAGTTATTGACATATACATGTGATGTGACATACAGTGATGTGACATAAACATGTGGTGTGACATACAGTGATGTGACATAAACATGTGGTGTGACATACAGTGATGTGACATAAACATGTGGTGTGACATACAGTGATGTGACATAAACATGTGGTGAGACATATACATTTGATGTGACATACAGTGCTGTGACATAACCATGTGGTGTGACATATACATTTGATGTGACATACGGCGTTGTAAAATATAAATTGATGTGACATACAGTGCTGTGACATAAACATTTGATGTGACATGCTATGCTAAGGTGACATGCCATGTAATACTGACAGTGTTGAAGTGTTTATGAATTGTGCAGTTCTAATACATGCGTCCTGTGAAATATGACTGAAACGCTGTGATAAGTATTGTGTTGTAACATGCAGCCCTGCTGTGACATTCTAGGTACATCCACGCTGTACTTATAAACACTGCATCATTAAGATAAGACGTAGCAATGATTGAGTTAATCTAATGTCGGTGAGAGTAAATGGGGTCCCTGTGATTGAAACCTCTTTTCTTTACTATGACCATGGCAACAAGAGAAGATAACTATTTAACGCTGACGAGCTCACCCACTTGCTCTATATCTACTATACTATTACCTGTATCAGACATCAACCCCAGTCTTCAACATGTCTATCCCATCAACACTGGTACATTACACACCAACACTCGACTGACACAGACATACTGGGATATACAGGACACCACAAGATGATATCAACATTGACTACATGACCTTACCGTGTTTAAATATCACACACTTTCAAATCTATAAATACAAAAAGATTTATTTCGAATAAAAAAAAAGTTTCAATTTTAATATTTATACAAAATGTATTTTTTTTCTTAAATTCGTTATTAATCTTAAGGCTAGCTATAGAGAGGTATTCGTTAAAAGAGATCGTGGAGAGACAGGGAGATGAGAAAGAGAGAGAGGGAGGGAGGGAGGGAGATAGGGAGGGAGAGAGAGAGGAGAGAAAGAGAGAGGGGGAAAGAGAGAGAGAGAAAGAGAGAGGGGGAAAGAGAGAGGGAGAAAGAGAGAGGGAGAAAGAGAGAGGGGGGAAGGAGAGGGAGGGAGAGAGAGAGAGAGAGAGGGGGAAAGAGAGAGGGAGAAAGAGAGAGGGGGAAAGAGAGAGGGAGAAAGAGAGAGGGAGAAAGAGAGAGGGGGGAAGGAGAGGGAGGGAGAGAGAGAGAGAGAGTGAGAGAGAGAGAGAGAGAGAGAGAGAGAGAGAGAGAGAGAGAGAGAGAAAATAGATATACACACAATTGTATTTATCTCGCATTATAGACTGGACACGTCCAAACACAGACGTAAATCTCAACTTTCTCCCTGTGTACTGTTTCCATCCAGCGCACACCGGGGAGCTCTCCCGCCGTAGGGGCTTTACTGGCACCCCAATTCTACACGGGGGGGGGGGGAACTGTGACATAATAAAAGTATTCACTGGTTCTGTACACAGTCGCCACATTTTGTATTACCAGAGAAACGTCCCAGGTGTAGTCACCAAAAAGTGGACCGAGATACCACCAGGCGTAATGATAACCACATATAGACAAGACCAGGGCTCGATTTACCGCCGGGGATGCCGGGGATATCCCCGGTACTGAGACTGTCATCCCCAGCTCTGCTTTAGCTAATTTCATCCCCGACGGGGATGAAACCATAGACATTTATCCCCAGCTCTGCAGAAATTTTTGTTCATCCCCGCACTGTTTTTTTTTAAAATCGAGCACCGGACAAGACAGTCACGTACAAAGATAAACGCTATACCTACCTCAAGCTGGTAGACAATGCATTTTATCTCATTCTTTTTTCCAATGGCCCACAATTATTTATTCCTTCAATATATTTTTTTTTTCGAAGATGATTTCTAATAATCAGAAGACTATTACCTCATGGCAAGGGGTGAACCATGCTTAATAAAAAATATATCAGACCATAAACATTAATAGAATCATTATGTATTCAACATTAACATTCAACAAGCCCTCCAAGATGTTACAGAAGTAAAATTAAAACTAAAATGGATTGTTTGGAGGGGGGTGGGGGAGGGGCAGGGGAGATAAGGGGCAAATGTGTCTATAAAAAACTCTACTGTTTATCTCCCCTTGAGTAACATTTATCTTTCAACTCGTTTTGCTACATTTATATCGAGCTAATAAATCTGAACTAAATTTAACCCAGATGTGGGGACCGGTCATCTAACTGGACTCAGGGTGTAAATAAAAATATTGACTTTCACGTCACTGACGTAATCATGAAAACTAACAGAACTGATTCTTTCATTATATGTATACATATACATAAGTCCTAGACCCATGATGTATTTACTTTTTTTTGTAGTTATTGGCCTGCCATTCCTGCATCAAAAGTCCATTTTGCGATCTGACCTCTGAGGGCTGGGCATCAGTGTTTCTTATGGTACCGTTTTTAACAATATAAGTTTTATTAATAATTATGTCATTTTCATGGCCCCATTCTACACCTTATACATAACGATACAAGAATAAGGGCCCTAGGGGCCCCAAGAGTATCTATCCCCCTAACATAAATTTGGTTTGATTAATTTTGGTCATGCCCTCTGTGGGCTGGGCATCAGTGTTTCTTAGGGTACCGTTTTTTTAATATCTTTTTTCAGATATATGTACTACACAATTGAATTTATAAACATTTCCAAAATTTCCGAATATTTACTGAAAGCTAACATACGTACTGATACATAACACGAAAATGCGCTAACACGTCCTGTGTCCAGAATGGAACAGGCTTAAGATGCTGGTTTTTCTCGTTTAGCTCCATACACAACGTCATAATAAATCTTGCGGCAAAGCACTCGACTGTCGACCTAAGGGTCCCTGGTTCGATCTCCGGTGAGGACCAATGAATATTTCCGGTCACGGTGAAAGTTCCCTCTAAATTTCCCGTGGTACCTCCATGGCCATTGCACTATCGGTTGTATTGGGGATGCAAGAAGGGCATCCCAATAGTAATTTATAGGATCTAAGAGATTTCATTTCATTCTTACAGGAATTTCACACACACACATTAAAGCCAGATGTGTTTCAATATTAAATTGTCGTATGTGTATTTTTTCCTGAAGAGTTTAACCATATGCCGGTATTTGAACTTAATTTCATAGATGTGCGATGACCGAAGGAATACAACTGGGACACACACTGAAGTTACATACGTAACATTTAGACGGACAGACAGGAAGTGGGACGATGTGTTTTATTTATTAGAATAAATCCAGAAGTCAGACATGTTTAATGTATTCAGCTACTCAGCTGGGAGGGGGTGGGGGTACACTTATCTGTGAGCGTTTGTAGGGGGGGCTCGGACTAAAGTGACAGTTGAACATTAACAGGAACATTAACAGGAAGCCAAGATCTGCAAGCGCTGACATGGATTTCATATTTAGTTAAGCCCCACAAATAAGCCCAAACCTATGGCCCCCCCAAAGTACCTTTGCCTTGTGCCACCTAAAATGTAAGAAAGGCTTTTCTTCAATGAATACTTTTTTTAAATAAAAGTGTTCTGTTAGATAGTACAAAATAATCCAAGCAAAATGTTAAAATGAAGACGCATTCCTCTGGTTTAACTCAACTGCATTCAATGGTAAATGTCCTGATAGAGTCAGACACATAAGACATCAGTGTAGTGTACTTGCTAAATACTTGTGTGTGTGTGTATGTATATATATATATATATATATATATATATATTGTTATCGTCTGCTGGGACCAACAATACAGCGTATAATGGTGGTGTATCTACCAGGAGGAAACCAATGGATACAAATAACAAGTGACGTCACATCCAAGCAGTGATTGGTTCCATTCTCATGGAATGGGTGGGGGGAAGGAGAGCAAACTGAGGCTGGACAGTGTTTTTTCTTCTCTTTTACTCTCTCTCTCTCTCTCTCTCTCTCTCTCTTTCGCTCTATTGAAGCAAGGGAAAACATATCCCATAATTCAGTTAATGTCTGTATACTATTTTCTGTCCGGGGTGCTCCCAAAGGGGCGCCGTGTTTATGTAGGGGTGGGGGGACAATCTGTCTGTGATGAGTGAGTGTTACAACAATATACAATCTTTCCCTCCCATTGACAGGCAGACTCAACGAATTATTTAGGCCCGGCCCTAACAAATCGTTTGTCGCTCTTCAGCTATCTGGCGGCTGGCTTTTGTCATTGGGAGCACTGGCCCTTCCATGACAGTATATTGTGAATGTGTATAAACTGGGGCACTCCATTCCTTCTAGTTGTTGATACACTCTTGGGTGAAGAGTCCAGTCAAGCAACACAAACAATATATAATCAAGTGCTGTGATCACTTTGGAAAACTTATCAGAGTTGCCCTTGATGGCAACGTTACCGCGTTGTACAGTCATCATACATATTTTACAGAACAAACGATTCATACATCTTGAGTATGGAGCTATCTTCACTTATGACGACATTGATCTATTTGTAGTTGGTGATCAGCTGATGGGTTGGAACATTTGGAAACACGGTCCAAGTGGAACATTCGGCAACACTGTCCTAGTGGAACATTCGGCAACACTGTCCTAGTGGAACATTCGGCAACACTGTCCAAGTGGAACATTCGGCAACACTGTCCTAGTGGAACATTCGGCAACACTGTCCAAGTGGAACATTCGGCAACACTGTCCTAGTGGAACATTCGGCAACACTGTCCTAGTGGAACATTCGGCAACACTGTCCTAGTGGAACATTCGGCAACACTGTCCTA
The DNA here is from genome assembly GCA_021962125.1 of Bulinus truncatus. Lineage (NCBI taxonomy): Eukaryota > Metazoa > Mollusca > Gastropoda > Planorbidae > Bulinus > Bulinus truncatus. The sequence goes on along the minus strand of JAGDYQ010000169.1, from coordinate 2,061,652 downwards.
GTGGAACATTCGGCAACACTGTCCTAGTGGAACATTCGGCAACACTGTCCAAGTTACATTCTGTGTGTTTGTTTATTTTCTGTTGGTACATTTGGTTATAACTTCACATCTGGTCAGTTGGTTATAGGTTCACATCTGGTCAGTTGGTTATAACTTCACATCTGGCCAATTGGTTATAGCTTCACATCTGGTCAGTTGGTTATAACTTCACATCTGGACAGTTGGTTATAACATCACATCTGGACAGTTGGTTATAACTTCACATCTGGTCAGTTGAAAGAATCACTTAAAGTGGCCAGTATTTTATTTCTGCCACAGATTGGGGGAGAGGGTTGCAAATTGCAATGTCAAAGATTTACCCGAAATGTTGGAGCGACGACCTTAACGGTGTTTTTTTGGTTAGAGCCTAAAAATGTAACTTTGCCTGTGGCCCCAAAATACGTAAGATCGGCTCTGATTTAGACATTATTTTACTTCTCGTCAAGTGAGGTTTGTGTCTGTTCCTAACGTGATCAAATATACAATTCCATGTTGTGCCTAGACATTATTTTACTTCTCGTCAAGTGAGGTTTGTGTCTGTTCCTAACGTGATCAAATATACAATTCCATGTTGTGCCTAGACATTATTTTACTTCTCGTCAAGTGAGGTTTGTGTCTGTTCCTAACGTGATCAAATATACAATTCCATGTTGTGCCTAGACATTATTTTACTTCTCGTCAAGTGAGGTTTGTGTCTGTTCCTAACGTGATCAAATATACAATTCCATGTTGTGCCTAGACATTATTTTACTTCTCGTCCAGTGAGGTTTGTGTCTGTTCCTAAAGTGATCAAATATACAATTCCATGTTGTGCCTAGACATTATTTTACTTCTCGTCAAGTGAGGTTTGTGTCTGTTCCTAACGGGATCAAATATACAATTCCATGTTGTGCCTAGACATTATTTTACTTCTCGACAAGTGAGGTTTGTTTCTGTTCCTAACGTGATCAAATATACAATTCCATGTTGTGCCTAGACATTATTTTACTTCTCGTCAAGTGAGGTTTGTGTCTGTTCCTAAAGTGATCAAATATACAATTCCATGTTGTGCCAAATTTTTACTTAAAATTTTTCAACTCAGCTTGTTAGAAGAATATTGTTACATTTACTAGCGAATTAGGAAATAACTTAAACTTACACCGTCTAGGTGATATAATATCAAAAATAATATATAACACTATTTACAGTGGTCAGAAATTTTATAATTCTGAATTTAAACACTGACAATTAAAGTGAGTCACAATACAATATCTACATGTCATCTACAACTAAAGTCACAATACAATATCTATATGTCATCTACAACTGAAGTCACAATACAATATCTGTATGTCAACTACAGCTGAAGTCACAATACAATATCTGTATGTCATCTACAACTGAAGTCACAATACAATATCTGTATGTCATCTACAACTGATGTCACAATACAATATCTGTATGTCATCTACAGCTGAAGTCACAATACAATATCTGTATGTCATCTACAACTGATGTCACAATACAATATCTGTATGCCATCTACAACTGAAGTCACAATACAATATCTGTATGTCATCTACAACTGATGTCACAATACAATATCTGTATGTCATCTACAGCTGAAGTCACAATACAATATCTGTATGTCATCTACAACTGATGTCACAATACAATATCTGTATTCCATCTACAACTGAAGTCACAATACAATATCTGTATATCATCTACAACTGAAGTCACAATACAATATCTGTATGTCATCTACAGCTGATGTCACAATACAATATCTGTATGTCATCTACAGCTGAAGTCACAATACAATATCTGTATGTCATCTACAACTGAAGTCACAATACAATATCTGTATGTCATCTACAACTGAAGTCACAATACAATATCTGTATGTCATCTACAACTGAAGTCACAATACAATATCTGAATGTCACAATACAATATCTGTATGTCATCTACAACTGAAGTCACAATACAATATATGTATGTCATCTACAACTCTGTACGTTGGAAAAAATAGCAACTACCTAGAAATAGTAAAATCAACAAAAACCACCGGTATCGATATTCAGATGTATCGGTATTACAAAACATGTATCGATTTCAGTTATCGAACAACCACATCCAATATCTGTAAACCAGTCATTCCAATAGAGCCCCCTCCCCCACTCTCCTTTACAATTTCTCACCTCTCTCTCCTTTAAACCTGAACATGCCCCATTTATATAAGTTGGGCTTTTGATGTGGACCAACTAAATCTCGGCTTTCGGATGTACCTGTCAGCTGATGGCTGAATGGAAACCAAGATGGCCGCCTGTAGGCCAGGTTACATCTAAAGACACGAGCGACTCACTGGAGTAGAGCTCAGTGTAAAGGAATGTGTGTGTGTGTGTTTGCATGTGTGTGTGTGTGTTTGCGTGTGCGTGTGTGTGTGTGTGTGTTAAACTCAGAACTCTATCGCCGCCCTCAACATGAATTATGATTGTTCCCCGCCCGTGGTTTCGATACACCATGCGCACGGCACCCACTCAAAGTGCACACCGATGTTACAGATCGATATGTTTCAATTAGTGTTAATTAGAAAACTTCTTGCTTCCTGGCATCGTGAGTCGGGGCTGGGGGAGGCGGCTGAATGTTGATAAATGTATATATATATATGTGTGTGTGTATGTGACTCCATGTATGTATCCTTTATACACATACATACCTACAAGTGTGTACATACACATTACTAAAAGTAAATAGATACATTAATACATTGGGTTGAAACCTACAAAAACCAATCAATATCATTCAGCTGACTTCCTCGTCAGTCCATTGGGATATTTTCTGTTGTTGTTGTTGTTTTTAAATGAAGCTTGATTTAAAAGTGAAGACAGTTCAAGTTCCAATAAATGAAATCACTCTGTCCACATACTGCTCGCGCTGATGTTGGTGAAACAAGTGGTGGATGGCATGACGTGTTCATTGTTTGGTAGGGACCACAACAACTCATTTAAGAGTTGTAAATAATGAGCGACATGATCAATGGACGCATGATGAGTCTATAAACCGTTTCAATATAGTCCTAGGGAACATCCGTTACTAAAGACGTGTGGGGTCAGGGGGGAATGGTTCGAGGGAACATCCGTTACTAAAGACGTGTGGGGTCAGGGGGGAATGGTTCGAGGGAACATCCGTTACTAAAGACGTGTGGGGTCAGGGGGGAATGGTTCGAGGGAACATCCGTTACTAAAGACGTGTGGGGTCAGGGGGGAATGGTTCGAGGGAACATGCTTTATAAAGACATTTGAGGTCAGGGCAGGCCAACCGACAGAAACTTCAGGACCTAGGCAGGGCTGTCACGGCCCCCCCCGTGCTGATAATAATATTTTCCAAAGTTGATTGGCCAGCTCAGTCCGGGCCCCTAAAACTCGCCCTAAAACTCACCGGGCCCCTGGGCATTGCATTTGCCCCCTGCCCCCCATCGGTGGCACTGAGTCAGGGGGAATGGTTCGAGGAGACATCCTTTACTAAAGGATTATGGGGTCGGAATGTGACGTTGAGACTAGACAATTTTTTCTACTAAATACAGAAACACACAGAGAACGACACATGACCTACAATAAAGACAAGGAGTATTACTTCAATAACACATAGGTAACAACTTGTGGTTTCATACTTGAGAGCTAGGGCACATAGACTTTTCATTTTCTACATCAGAAACTAGAAATATTAAAAGCAAAAATAAAAAAAAAGGTAACAAACTGCTGATTCCTGCTACATAGCCCGTGCACGGAGGTATTGTTAGCCACTAAGAGTGACGTCCACACGAGATGGAACAATGAATCACTCAGGGGCAAATTGATTTTGTACACAACCTTTATAGAACAGTTGACGTAAATACCACTCCCACACATCTCTGATAACGTCATACACAAAAAGATAAATGCTATTCAATTCAGTCGTCTGCAAGAAAAAGGGGGAAGTTATTGAACAATACTAAGTCCCGGTGGAGTCCATTTAAGACAAAAATCAACAGGCGTGCTGAAAATATTGGAGTGGGAAAAAAAAAGACTAACTAATGATGGCATGTCAAATTCTATTATTAGATAAGTTAAAAAAAAATAAGTCGTTCACTCAACAAAACTAAAAAAAAAACAAACCAAGAGAGAAAGAGTTTTCGTCCAACCTGCGCCCCCCAGTACAGGAGAATCAACCAAATGTATGTGCACGGGTCTCTGTGAGCTTGTGTCAACCTCCAATAAGGACATCTTTATTTCCTGTCCGCGGACACTAATAGGCTTAGCCAAGATTCCATTGCTAGGGCGTGACAAGCCTGATCAATACGCGGCAAGGGAGGAACTAGGGAAAGGACGGTGGGGGAGGGGGCGACTTGCCAGTGGTGGGAAGATAAAGGTAGAAGAAAGGGATAGGAAGAGGAAGGGAGAAGGTAGAATAAGATGGTTAAATAGTGAGTGGTGCGTTTTGTTTAGTCAGGATACACCTGTCAAGACAAATTGGTTGCTGATTATGACTGAGTCTTATGTTAAAAATGAAATTATCATTCCTCAATTCCGTGGCCTATTTTGTTTGTTCCATCAAATATTCAACTCAGTATGTTACATTGTTTGTTCTATGAAATATTCAACTCAGTATGTTACATTGTTTGTTCCATCAAATATCCAACTCAGTATGTTACATTGTTTGTTCTATGAAATGTTCAACCAAGTATGTTACATTGTTTGTTCCATGAAATATTCGACCCAGTATGTTACATTGTTTGTTCCATGAAATATTCAACTCAGTATGTTACATTGTTTGTTCCATGAAATATCCAACTCAGTATGTTACATTGTTTGTTCCATGAAATATCCAACTCAGTATGTTACATTATTTGTTCCATGAAATATCCAACTCAGTATGTTACATTGTTTGTTCCATGAAATATCCAACTCAGTATGTTACATTGTTTGTTCCATCAAATATCCAACTCAGTATGTTACATTGTAACCAGGGCTGTTTTTTTGACAAATCTGGATGTAACAAAATGTTATCAAATTCTAGATATTTCATCATTTATACATTATTGAGTTGTGATTATTTGCTATGTATATTCTAGACCAATCTAGATATTTTTCATATATTTTCTGGATCATTTTTCAAGAAAATTTTTGGCAGCCTCGATTGTGAACACTTTCTAGCCTGACGGGCAGACCTGCCATGGGCAAATTGCTGCCCGCGGGCCAAATTCAGCCGGAGAACCTAATCCAACCGACCGGACAGTTTCATCCAGATGGCCACTCGTATCAGAGTGAAGCACGGCACTATCCTGTTGATGAAGTTTACATTTAATTTGTACTAGCTGTACCCTTCAAAACCTTTGCATAGAGTTATATCCCCTTAGGTTTGATCGGTAGGCTAGGTTTATATTTGGTTTCGGGCAGATCCGATTTTTTCATGATTGTATTTTAAACTGGAATATTGTTGTATTAATTCTTTACTTTCGATTCATCGCTATTATTGTAATAGATTGATTCATGTCATCACTCGATCTATCTGTACCTGGTCCAGCCAGCAGGTCAAATTTTAGAACCCAATGACACCCGTGAGTCAAAAAGTTTGCCCAGTCGTGAACAAGACACAGATAAGTCAAGGACTTAACACTGAAACTCTGTTACTATAAGGTGGTCACTTTCAGCATATCCAGTGGAAGGTTAAATGACTACAACTAGAGCGGATCACAGTACACAAATACTTGAACACGGTACTCGAGAACAGATGCAAGAACTTCCAATCAAAATGAACTATGAAACACGCCCATCAAGAGCAGGGCGGAAGTATATCCAATCAAAATTAACTACGGAACACACCCATCAAGAGCAGGATGCAAGTAAAAAGATCCCTGAGCCCTAACGGGCCATCGGGGCAGATGAAGTGTAGAATTCATCTGTTTCTATAACCTCGGCACATAAAGAGATTGTGTGGTTAGCACAACGCCCAGCCGCCTTTACTTCCCCAACTTAAGTCAGGTACCCATTTAAAGCTGGGTGGACTTGTGGGACGACTTTGCACCAGGACTCTCAGGTCGACAGTCGAATATCTACACCATTCGGCCATCCGCCCCACAGGATGCAAGTAATTCCAATTAAATTTAACTCGACCAATGTTTTCGTGGGCCAGTTAAGGAATATCGAGATGAGATGGTTCTACGCCTTGGATGCCAATAACTCGCAGATAAAAAAAAAAGGTTCAAGAAACTATAATAATAAACTAATGTTGGTGTATGTAGTATGTTGGGGCACGTCGTCTGTTTAGAGCCGATGATCCACAGCGTGTGTGTCAACAGTTTCCAGTTTACTGATCAATTCTTTCACTGATTGCCTCATCCAAATATTTACAGATTGTGTCTGCCCAGAAGGCAATAGATTGTACAGTGAGTATGGGAGAGGAAAGGGGAGGGGGGTAGAGAAGAGAGAGAGAGAGAGACAATAGTCGTGAGAGAGAGATGGACCAACCTGAAACTTTTTGATGTAACTGAAACGTGTTATACAAGGGAGAGAACTTCAAGTAATACAATGCTGTGTGTGTGCTCGCGTGCGTGCGGCTTTATTTATTTCCCGCCAGTAGCTGTAGTATCCAAGGGCAGTCTCTGAGGCGATGGTACTTGTATAAATATTAGTAAATACAGAGAACTACCATTCTTCCTGCATGGTGAACTCTGTTGTGATCTCAAGTCGGGGGTGATCTTCCCCTGTCAGCCCATGTTCCTATGACCTCAGGGGGCTTACAGTATTGAATCATTTTAAACATGCCCCATTTTATTCTAATACAGTCTTCGATACGACTGGACCGGATAGAACTTGACTTACAGATGAAACTGTGTCAATAGTCGAACTCTTGAATTAGACTGAATACAGTATGTATAATAGAGCATGTCTGTCTTGTTGTGGGAAAATTGTGCTGACCGGCTAAGAAATTCAGTTCTTGTCTTATATGAACAGGTTTTATCAGCAAATAAAAACTAATATTAAAATAAATTCTTGAATATATACAGAGTATGCATGCACATATACAATAGAAATTCAGTGTTTTGTTCGAGTTTTTATTTGCAGAAACACACAACTATTCACACAAATGTATTTGAAGAAACACCTATGAACGTGGTCAGCGGACACACCCTATGGTTTTAGTGGTCAGTTAGGTCAGAATGGTTGACCATTGCTGGCGTTAAGAAATTGTGATGCTATGGAGAAATATTTGTTTGTACTGCGTTTAAATAATTGTAAACGAAAATCCCGTCTCCCTTACATATAAACTCACATATGTATGTACACTTTGAGCAACATAAAATATCACAGAGATGTTTGTACCAATTGGTATGGTTGTGGACACATGTACACACTGTGTAAAACACAGAGAACGGCGAGTGAGCACGTCTTGTGTAAGGCGACGGAACTCAGTGATTACTTCCTCTGTCAACATAATACCTGCCACTCACGGCAGCCGGCCTACAGTGTCAATGTACATCAAAGAGAGGTCACCAATACTGACCACACAATGACGGTGCAGAGACCGATGTTTGGTCACGACATGCGCGACTCTAGACCGGTGAGACAGAACAGTGTTTCCGGATTTTTTTTTTAATGAAAACCTTAACAAGACATCCGCCCATCGGGCAACACTGATTGAAGCACCCACTGTGAACAATGTGCAGGTTGGGTTACTGCCAATGCTTTTTTTTTTCTGGCGGAACGCACCGGAACGGCGTTCAGGCACCTTTTTCCCGCATTCAAAAATTCACTGTTTACTGCACTATATTTACTGTTTACTGCACTATATTTACTGTTTACTGCATATATTTACTGTTTACTGCATATATTTACTGTTTACTGCGCTATATTTACTGTTTACTGCACTATATTTACTGTTTACTGCACTATATTTACTGTTTACTGCACTATATTTACTGTTTACTGCACTATTTTTTCAGTGTTATTTCTTTACGACATGACGGACATAAATAGGAGTTCCGATACCTTTATTTTATAGAATAAGTAAACTGGTTACTGCTAGTCGTAAACTACCAATGTGCTACTTACAACATACAGAGTGGCTTTGCACATCATACAATGCACATAACATCCTAATGGTGTGCACTGTTTTTGATCATCTCAGATGTTGATCTCGATGAGGATTCAACAGCTGAACAACGTGTGTGGTTCATATATATATATATATATAGTGGGACGGATGGCCGAGTGGTGTAGATACTCGACTGTCGACCCTCGGTGAGGCCCAGAATTTTTCCAGAGTCGTCCCACAAGTCCACCCAGCTTTAAATGGGTACCTGACATTAAGTTGGGTAAGTAAAGGCGGCTGGGCGTTGTGCTAACCACACAATCCCTTTAAATGCCGAGGTTATAGAAACAGATGAATTCTACACTTCATCTGCCCCGATGGCCCGATAGGGTTAAGGGAACTTAAGATATATATATATATATACTGTACATATGGGTGTGGTTCATATATATATATATATACTGTACATATGGGTGTGGTTCATATATATATATACTGTACATATGGGTGTGGTTCATATATATATATATATACTGTACATATGGGTGTGGTTCATATATATATACTGTACATATGGGTGTGGTTCATATATATATATACACTGTACATATGGGTGTGGTTCTTATATATATATACTGTACATATGGGTGTGGTTCATATATATATATATATACACACTGTACATATGGGTGTGGTTCATATATATATATATATACTGTACATATGGGTGTGGTTCATATATATATATATACACTGTACATATGGGTGTGGTTCATATATATATATATATATATATATATATATATATATATATATATATATATATATATATATACACTGTACATATGGGTGTGCATTTGTTAGTATGGTATTTCTCTCATTGGAAGAACCCATGTTACATAGGAAGAGAATAATCCATGTAAATACGTACATAGTTTTCATTGGTCTCCCAATTAGGTTGTCTTGGAAACATGTGTATCCGTCATCAGTATTAGTGTAGAGATCAGTAGAGGTGTTTACTAGAGTAGAGAGATGAACTTTTGTAGAAAGTTTAGTTAGAGAAGTCCTAGTCTTAGTTTACATTCAATATTCAATTACTTAACATCAATCTCATAGCAAACATCATCTTGAACTTTATATTGTTATGGATTGTAAGTCACGTGTTGTACTTGTTAGAATTTGATACGGCACAGACACCACAATTGAAATTACCTCCCACATGAATATAACTTTTACACATATCTATAAATATCTACGTGTATGTGTGTGTGTGTGTGTGTGTGTGTGTGTTACTTTAGAAATGCAATGAAATATCTACACATTTCTAATGTTCAACTCTACAACATGGAACATTATTTTGATGGCCCTCCCTGACCGTCCTTACAGCTGGTACAAGCATCGTGAATTTCACTTTCATTTAGACCCGGTGGGCGGGTCACAGTTCTTGAATCTGAATGAAAGGCCGGGCGAAAAGAAGATGGATAACGTGTTTACATGAAGTAATATAAGTAAAGTGTACTTAAATGTTAGGGCCGGACCGTATCGCACAAACTAACGGGCTGAATTGGGCCCCCGGGCACACGAAAGATCTAGACTGACTTGCATGTTCAAACCGACGGACTATTACTTTTGTAAGTAATCAACACAAATATTGAGTGACTTGAGTCCGAGTAAATGGGTAATTAATGCAGTTGAGCAGACAAAAGAGAGTGATGAATTAGTTTCGTACACAATCAGGTACAAACAAGTGGGACTAGTCAGACAGACATTCAGGCTAGTGGTACAACCAAGTGGGACTAGTCAGACAGATATTCAGGCTAGTGGTACAACCAAGTGGGACTAGTCAGACAGACATTCAGGCTAGTGGTAAAACCAAGTGGGACTAGTCAGACAGACATTCAGGCTAGTGGTACAACCAAGTGGGACTAGTCAGACAGACATTCAGGCTAGTGGTACATCCAAGTGCCACTAGTCAGACAGACATTCAGGCTAGCAAACATTTAAACACCACTCACACATTATTCCAGCCACGACCTGCCCCCCCCCCTCAGCAGATCGATAACTGAAATCCATCCCTGCTTCTTCCCCGTCTAACATCTGGGAGGAGGTCATTGTTGGGTAAAAATGGCCGCATAACCCAATAATTCCGATCTAGTTCACCTCGTTTAGCTTCACGGAGACCTGACACTGAGAAACTGGCCAAGTGATCCACGAGTTATGTGCTGATAGGGAGAGAAGTGGGTGGTGGGGGGGGAGGGGGCGCTACGGGGGAAGGGGATGATTTAAGAAGTGAAATAAACGAGAGTAGGGTGATGAGATAGGGGAGTGTGAGTGGGGGTGAATGTGTGGCGGGGTGGAGGGCGATTTAACGTAATGTAGTGGGCAGTAATTGAAAGGGAAATAGAAAGAAACAAATAGGATGAGACAAGAGGTGCTTAGTGAGAGAAGATAACCCCCGATGTTCACAGTTGATATCACAGAGTACAGGTTCTTGTAATTGTGGATCCCCGCAGCGACTCGATGACCACAAATAGCCCGTGCATGTCGTATCTATGTTCCAACACTAGTATAAGCATATACATGTAGGCTGTTTTACTTGAGGTATTGTAAACCTGTCACTACTGTCATAGCTACTTGAGTTGTCAGGTGTGCGCAAACGTTTTCAGTAGTGGGCCACATTGGGTTCAAAAATCAGATCGGCGGGCCGCACCAACAGCAGACGATGGATGGAGTGTCAACATGAAATAATATTAATAAAATGTAAAACGTCGTAACATAAAATGTCTATTTCTGTGAATCACATTAAAACGTCGTAACATAAAATGTCTAGTTCTGTGAATCACATGTAAAACGTCGTAACATAAAATGTCTATTTCGGTGAATCACATTAAAACGTCGTAACATAAAATGTCTAGTTCTGTGAATCAAATGTAAAACGTCGTAACATAAAATGTCTAGTTCTGTGAATCAAATGTAAAACGTCGTAACATAAAATGTCTATTTCTGTGAATCACATTAAAACGTCGTAACATAAAATGTCTATTTCTGTGAATCACATTAAAACGTCGTAACATAAAATGTCTAGTTCTGTGAATCAAATGTAAAACGTCGTAACATAAAATGTCTAGTTCTGTGAATCACTCTGAAGCGAGTGGCGGGCCGGATATAACAGTCAGACAGCCCGGAATCGGCTCGCGGGTCACAGTTTCCCCAAAGGTTGTCCTAGAGTAAAACAAACAACACTACCCAGAACCATTCACTTAAAACATGGCAGACCAATGGATGTACATTAGAGATAAAATCAAAACAAGGGGAATCCCCAGATAATGACAAGAATAATTCAAAACTTTCTTGTATGAAGTTAGCGGTGATAAATCATTGGGAGGGGGTCACGTTTGATGAACGTGGGTCCATTTTTTTGTTCTAAACCTAAGGCGTAAGCCTTATTAGCTTAATGGTTTAACCCTAACCCTGGTCGTCACACTCAATGTAAGATTCTAGTCACTGTGAGTGTATTTGAAACTGACTATATTTCCAATGTAATGTATACTTGCCAACTTAAGAACTATTTCGCTTACAGTACAAGCCGTGTCTGACTCACTCTGTGTTTGTGTCTGATTCCACAGAACTGATGGGATTACTAGACATTTTGTTGGATTAAGTGACCGGAACTGATTCACTCACACATAAAGTTGGACTGTAACTAGAGATTGACATGAAAAGGTAAGACTATTTTATTTATCACATTGATCTCTTATGTGTTTATTTATTTCAGCCCAGCATACAGCACAAAGTAAACACGGTCAATACATTGGTTAGTGTTTATTTATTGTCCAGTGACTTCCAATATTCTACCAATATTGACCTAGATAATTGTATTTCTGAATGTTTTCACCATTAAATCAAAATATTTTTCAAACCATGGTATCGTACATCACACATAAATAAAAATGTGAAATTAGTTTAAGTTAAATAAAAACAACAAGTAAAACAATTCAACCAGCACGCAAATAAACAATACAACAAGTAAACAGTACAAGTAAACAATACAACAAGTAAACAGTACAACACGTAAACAGTACAACACGTAAACAATACAACAAGTAAACAGTACAACAAATAAACAGTACAACAAGTAAACAGTACAACAAATAAACAGTACAACAAGTAAAACAACACAACGAAAGTGAAACACGTTATAGTGTTTTGTTTAGTTCTGTCACTGAGACTGGGGCAATGTTTGTACTCGACAACAACTAGGGAATCTGAATGTAGTGGACAGGGAAGAGGTACTGTCTACTTCGGTAAGGGTGGGGCTAAATAACAGTTATAGAATAATAGTTACTCTGGTCAACGAGATACGCTTGTCAACGACGGTGACCATTACATACACGCCATTTCTATATGTTACCATGGCAACCTATAACTTTATCACGATATTATATACACACTCATAATTTCTTCACAGCATAATGTGTTTGCATAATGTGTTTAAGAGACGTCTATATTTACTCCGTCAAATTGAACTGTGATATACTTGTTTACATTGGCGAAATTGTAATGAAAAACAAATAAACTGCACCAATCCTTATGTATTGTACTAATTCGCATAAAGCATCATAAATGATATACCATTTCACATTCTTACATACATTTATTTGTACATATCCATGTGTAAAGTCCCTGTAAGGATGAGATGAAATCCCTTAGATCCTATAAACCACTAATGGGACGGTTATATGGTGCCCTTCTTTCATCCCCACCATAGCCGATAGTGCAATGGCCATGGAGGCACCACGGGAGATATATCGGGAACTTGAGCCAAGACCTGAAAAATTTCCTTGGTCCTCACCGGAGATCGAACCAGGTACCTTCAGATCGACAGTCGAGCGCGTTACCGCACGACCATCCGTCCCCTTGTACATATCCATTGCTCAATTTAAAAAGGCAAGCAACAAGTACCAAGAACGGACTATACTTTCACTCTAAAGCTTTCTTCCCTGCCTATCATACAACTATTTACAACTAATTATTATGATAGATCGTCACACATCTTGCAATAAAGATCACTTTAGTGAGTAGAATTCTTAACTGTGCCCAACGATCGATTAGAGATTCTCTGTATAGATTGATTGATTGATCTGATGTTTGAGAAATGTATGGAAGCAAATCAAACTCTCGAATTCAAACATTTTACAACGAGTACAGTCTAAGTAGGTCGGGAAAGGGTTGTTTTATTATTGTCTCGCTGCGAACTAATTGGATTGATCTATGAACTTAATGGCTCAGGGGGTTCCGCTCCGGCGACCTCGGGATATGAGCATGCTGTAAGGTGGTACTTTGTTGTGTTACACGTTTTTATGTAAACACAACAAATCCGGACAGAACATTGGAGACTTTAGATTTAAGTCAGGGAAAATAAACAAAGCCCATTACAAGGCCTACAGATTTGTCATGGGAAAGTTAAACCTATTACAAGGCCTACAGATTTGTCATGGGAAAGTTAAACCTATTACAAGGCCTACAGATTTGTCATGGGAAAGTTAATCAAACCCATTACAAGGCCTACAGATTTGTCATGGGAAAGTTAATCAAACCCATTACAAGGCCTACAGATTTGTCATGGGAAAGTTAATCAAACCCATTACAAGGCCTACAGATTAAAGTCATGGGAAAGTTAATCAAACCCATTACAAGGCCAACAGATTTGTCATGGGAAAGTTAATCAAACCCATTACAAGGCCTACAGATTTAAGTCATGGGAAAGTTAATCAAACCCATTACAAGGCCTACCGATTTGTCATGGGAAAGTTAATCAAACACATTACAAGGCCTACAGATTTAAGTAATAGAGAGTTAAACCTATTACAAGGCCTACAGATTTTAGTAATGGGAAAGTTAATCAATTTAAGTAATGGAGAGTTAAACCTATTACAAGGCCTACAGATTTAAGTCATGGGAAAGTTAATCAAACCCATTACAAGGCCTACAGATTTAAGTAATAGAGAGTTAAACCTATTACAAGGCCTACAGATTTTAGTAATGGGAAAGTTAATCAAACCCATTACAAGGCCTACAGATTTAAGTAATGGAGAGTTAAACCTATTACAAGGCCTACAGATTTAAGTCATGGGAAAGTTAATCAAACCCATTACAAGGCCTACAGATTTAAGTCATGGGAAAGTTAATCAAACCCATTACAAGGCCAACAGATTTGTCATGGGAAAGTTAATCAAACCCATTACAAGGCCTACAGATTTAAGTCATGGGAAAGTTAATCAAACCCATTACAAGGCCTACCGATTTGTCATGGGAAAGTTAATCAAACACATTACAAGGCCTACAGATTTAAGTAATAGAGAGTTAAACCTATTACAAGGCCTACAGATTTTAGTAATGGGAAAGTTAATCAATTTAAGTAATGGAGAGTTAAACCTATTACAAGGCCTACAGATTTAAGTCATGGGAAAGTTAATCAAACCCATTACAAGGCCTACAGATTTAAGTAATAGAGAGTTAAACCTATTACAAGGCCTACAGATTTTAGTAATGGGAAAGTTAATCAAACCCATTACAAGGCCTACAGATTTAAGTAATGGAGAGTTAAACCTATTACAAGGCCTACAGATTTAAGTCATGGGAAAGTTAATCAACCCCATTACAAGGCCTACAGATTTAAGTCATGGGAAAGTTAATCAAACCCATTACAAGGTCCAACGATTTATCATGGGAAAGTTAATCAAACCCATTACAAGACCTACAGATTTAAGTCACGGGAAAGTTTATCAAACCCATAACAAGGCCTACAGATTTAAGTCACGGGGAGTTAACCAAAGCCCATGATATCGTCTCTCGATATTCTAGCCTTAGTTTAAAAATCACCCGGAGTAAGAAGTGAGATTAGGTGATTCCAATAGTGGAAATAACAGGGAATAATTCATTTTTATTTTGATATTTCGCCACATCAATCCATCTAGTCCAGAGTCTACTGTTATACATCTAAGAAAAATACGTTAGTTCCAGTGTCCTGCCATAGCTGTGTATAAGAGAAATACGTTATTTCCAGTGTCCTGCCATAGCTGTGTATAAGAGAAATGTTTCTCTGTATCCGGCCATTGTAAAACATGAACAATAAGACCGGGTGCCGTGCTGTGAGGTCCAGAAATAGTCCCCATTATCACGTGGCGCTGAAAGTGGTTTGCAATCGATTAGCGTCATAGATAAGTGTTTACATTAGATGACAAGAAATGTTCACACTTCATTTCTTTTTGTTTGTTTGTTTGGAATGTGTGCTTCTGTTGTTGTTTTGCGTTTAAATTTTAATTGAAAAATGTTTCTAGATAGAAACAAATGAATGCCGGAGACTGAATTGTCGAACTTTTGAAATGTTTATGTCGCGGCTGTGGCTGGTGGTGGTATTGAACCGGCTGTGGCTGGTGGTGGTATTGAACGTGTTCCTGAATATTTAGCTGCTTGTGGCCTGCACAAGTTTAAATGGATGAATACAAAGTAGATGAATCTTTTAGTACATCAACGTAGTGGACATGGGGGGAGACGGTGTGTCAAACTTTGTTTTACAGAACAATTAGATTCTATTCTAATCAAACATTGTTGTCATATATAAAACAAATGCAAATGAGCTGGTAATATACTCTGATAGAATGCACAACAAACATTGACCTACAACAATCATATGTCACTTTGTGTGTACTTCTAATCTTGTAAACAGTGGCGTACCTAAGGGGGGGGCGGTGGGTGCGGTCAGCACCGGGCGGCACTTTTTATTACTTTTTAGGGGGGGCGGCACAAATGTATAGATTAAATTGAAATACCTAAATGAGAGGGCGGCAAAATCGTCTTCCGCCATGGGCGGCCGATATCCACGCTACGCCGCTGGTTGTATAAGTAACATCACATTGTTGAAATAAAATACCAACAACAAAAAACATACTCATTATCAGGTGACCATCACGCTCAATCAAGTGACCATCACGATTTATGCTGTGACCACTACACTCTATCCTGTCACCACCACGCACTATCGTGTGACACCACGCACTATCATGTGACACCACACACTATCATGTGACACCACGCACTATCATGTGACACCACGCACTATCATCTGACACCATGCACAATCTCTCACAACCAAAGCGGTAACGATACAGTTGGGCTTACACAGCTAATTGTACGGTGCACTCTCAGCGAAGCTATCAGCTGGCATCCAATCTCAAGGAATCCACTCTACCTGCTGCATGTCATACAACCCCAACAAGTGACTCATGACATCACTTTCTAAAACCGTCCAACATGTTATTTTCCTTCAAGTGCAGAAACAAAGAAAGGTGGTGGGGAGGAGATAAATCTGGAAAAGATGTTACATGACATGTGTCATTTTGTTCACGACGCAAAGGAAGGGAATCTTTGTCAAATTAGAAGGAGGGGAAGATCTGCTGCCACGCACCCCCCCCCCCCATTTATCCAACTCCTCCAGATGCCATGGAGTGTGAAGGAGATAGAGACGGCAAGGAGAAAAAAATCTGAGGTGTCACTACGTCATTGTGTGTGATGGTGAAACAATACCTTAACTCTTGTCTCCCACCCGACATCTGAGGCTGTAAACAAAATGTCTGAGGCTGTAAACAAAACGTCTGATCGATAGAACACAACTTTAGTTTCTTTCTTTCTTTCTTAATTCAGAACATCTCCGGTTTGTGTCAGTCGAGGGAAGGATAGAAGGCGTTGGGGTGTGTGGGGGGTGTGGGGGAGGGGGCGGGCAGTCTGAGTTGCAGATGGTGTGACACAAGTTTCTGTCACAACTAGGTGATGTCACAGCATCTCTCTATGTGAACTCTTTAGACATTTTACACATACGAACCACAACACAACAAATAAAAGAAATTGTAAAGCGGATAAAAAATATATTCTTGGGACAAACGTACACAAAACACATACACAAACATATATATATATATATATATATATAGATATATATATATATAACGAGAGAGAGAGAGAGAGAGAGAGAGAGAGAGAGAGAGAGAGAGAGAGAGAGAATCAGACACACATATTATAATATATATCCACACCCACACGCATATATACACACAAATACACTTTAGGTTACATCTCTAAGGTATTAGGAGGGGCCTCTTGCAGAAACTTCCCGAGGTGTTTTGGGGCCTTCTGTGGCCTCATATTTAATGGGAGTTAATGCTTGATGTGGCCCTTATGGCAGGTGAGATCCTAGAAGGTTGTCTACTTTGACTTATCCATAAAAAAGCACCAGAACACACACACACACACACACACACACAAACATTGACACACACACACACACACACAAACATTGACACACACACACACAGACAGACTATTTGAATTTTTCTATTCGCCAACGGCGTCCAATCAAGTGAATTAAAAAGCACGTCATGTTAACAAGTTTTAAAAAAAATGACATCCCTTAATAACTAGATATGCGTTATTCATTACTTAAAACGCTTTATGTTTGGAGACAACAAAAAAAATAGATACGATTTGAAATCATGATTACGTCATGAATATTCAACACATGATATTTATCTACTGAATAAACCAATCACGTCGATTGTTGCAACAATTACTGTATCTTCAGCGGTTCACAATCTTTTCAGCTGCCAAAGTCCTTGAGAATCAATTTCTATAACCTTATACCTGCGAGCTTAACTTACAAGTCTATATTTCTATAACCTTATACCTGCGAGCTAAACTTACAAGTCTATATTTCTATAACCTTACACCTGCGAGCTTAACTTACAAGTCTATATTTCTATAACCTTATACTTGCGAGCTAAACTTACAAGTCTATATTTCTATAACCTTACACCTGCGAGCTAAACTTACAAGTCTATATTTCTGTAATAATTGAATGGTGCATATTTTTCCGCCTCAACAGTTTTTCTTTTATTATTTGAAAATTACAGAAAATCTTGGAATTTACCACTTTTATATAATTTTTTGTATTCATATAATATAAATGGATTTATCAGTTCTTGGGTCTACAGAACAAAATAACATCAACCTTTAAATATTTATAATATAGATTCTAACATAATGAAACTGTTGTTTGTTGATCAATTGTAGCCTAAATTGGCTGGTCTACATAGGACTTATAATAGCTTCACTATTTTGTATACTTATGGAGCGGCATTATACTTTGCTATATTTATTAGCATAATGATCTCCATTTTCACATCTTAAAAACAGTATTCAGAAATAAGCTTCGCGTATCATACAAGATGGTTCTTTTTACTCGAAATTATAAAAAAAGCAATTAAGCCTGTTCCATTCTGGACACAGGACGTGTTAGCGCATTTTCATGTTATGTATCAGTACGTATGCTATCGTTCAGTAAATATTTGTAAATTTTGGAAATGTTTATAAATTCAATTGTGTAATGCATATATCTGTAAAAAATAAATTATAAAGACGTTTCTTTATATTTGAAAAAAAATTATTGTCTCTTAAATCTAACTACAAGTGGTTTGTGGTTACTGAAATAGGACTCATAATTGAAAACATTCGAAATTATAGTCATTTAATCGTCCGAAAACTCCGTCAATTGTTGCATAGCTCTGATACTTTCAATTAAACTCAGAACACAAGCTTACTATTTCATTTGATGAGTTTCTTAATAAATCTTGGTGAAACTACGTGCTGCAGTATTTCGCACCAAATGAACGGGCTATTGAACGTACAAGGTGTATATATAATATATAAGCCCCTTAGGAGCCCTGAAGCCCGGCCCTCAGATGTCCTATCGCGAAATGAACTTTTGATGTACACATGGCAGGCCAAGACCTACAAAATGATATATACATCATGGGTCTAGGACTTATAGTTGCTGAGATATAGCGCTCCTTTATTAATATAGCTTATATAGTAAAAAACGGTACTAAGGCCCCTTTTACGGCCCTGAGAGGTCAGATCGCGAAATGGAAAAAAGTCATTTCTTGGCAGGCCAAGACCTACAAAATGATATATACATCATGGGTCTAGGACTTATGGTTGTTGAGATCTAGGGTGATGACGGACGGACGGACAAAACGGGGACAATAGAGCATTTTTTTTTCGAAAATGCTCTAAAAAGGGCACAATGTTATGTAGAATCTACAACTTTTCCGAATTAGATCTTCACTAAAGGAGAATAGGTTCGACAGTGAGTAACAAGATTTGACGATCATACCAGACATATCAGACATATGAGGAAATAAAAGTCTTAAAGTTAAATATATTAACATGTTATTACTTTATTGCTTAAGGTATATAGGTCTAACATAAAAGATATGAAGAAAAGACCAAAACTAGAATTGAAATAAGTTGTGAGAATGACAATAGCTGATTACTTTGTCCAGCAATTATTTGTTTTGGATTCCAAGTTGTACGTTCTGATTTCAAAGATACTACTGACTTTTATACAGTTTGGCCGAGTGGTGTGTATCTGAGAGTCCTGGGTTTAATCCCTGGGGAGAACCAAGGGAATAATTTACAGGTCCTGGCGAAAGTTGGTGAAATGTCCCTCAAGTCCATCCAGCATTGAATGGGTACCTGACTTATGTTGGGGAAGTAAAGGCGGATGGGCGTTGTGTTAATCACATACTCCCTTTTTACGCCTAGGTTTCAGAAACAGATAAATTCTACACTCATTTTCCCCAATGGCCCGTTTTTTAACTGTGTTTTATTAAACTTGATTTTTGTCTCTTAGTTCTTGAGGGTTGTAAGCTATCATTGTAATCTTAAGTTGCATTTAAAAAAAATCCAATAGGCAGCCCTGGTTCTAGACTAATCACAGGCAGTGCCAGCACAGCTCCACGTAGTCCGACAATAACTTAACATATTTAGAAATATAACTTCCTTACACCAGACATCAATAAACATGCGATGGTTACAGCAAAGAGAAATACTTTTTTTTTATCTTGATTGAAACTTCTTGAGTTTCTTGATTTTATTTTTAAGATTTTGATTAGCAAAAAAAAAAAAAAAACAAGAACAAGAAGAACTCCATTATAAACAAGATGTTTCTGTCCTCTACATAGCCAGTTTCGAGGCTGACAACAATGGCGTTTTTCCACCAATGAAAGCAGAGCATCTTTCGCCCTGTGTTTTAAAAGAGGCCGAAACAACAAGCTTTCACACACAGTGTCCAAATTTCATGATATCTGTCTCCATCAATGACTGGGGTGAATTAAATAATTATGTATTAAGGCCTCTACTGCCGGAATCTGGCACTTCAGATACATTCAGATCACAATCGTGGACCAAGGAAACAAAAAAATGAGTCCAGCTATTGATTGGCCCGTGGCGCATCTTTCTGGAAGCTGGGGGGGCCTGGTCTTTAAGACTTCATCATTCCATCATCATTTTATGATCATTGGGGGAGTGGGGGAACAAGAGGAATTAATGGGAGGAGAGAGTTTTTTTTAAATATAGAATACTGTTAGCAAGTGAACCAAATGACTACAGGACTGTGACAACATGCAGTACACTGAATGAGGTCTACCAACTTGGATTCCTTACATCCACATCTAGGTATATTTTGTTTAGATAAATAAAACAATCAAAACAATAGATCTACTTTATTTCTACAATGAGGTAGACATCATGATTATTCGCTTTGTTGTTTCAATACAACTATACCTATATTTCATTCATTGCTCGTCAGACCTGTGTGTCTCGGGGGGTGTAAAGCAACATTCATTGAATGCAACCCGCGAAACCGATCAGTTGAGGTCCCATATTGTTTTAAATCACAACGCTTTATATCCCCAAACACACAAATTAAACAAATTAACATAGGTGACTAAGTCACATAGATTATTTGTTTCTCGAATTTTCTAAACTTTTGATTTGCTGTAGCGTGTGTTATTTTTAAATATAAGTACACCGTGAGTAAAAACACAAATTTCACTTCTCTCTCTCTCTCACTCTCATTCTCTCACTCACCTTTAAAAAAACAAGAGGCTGCTCCAAGAATGTGAAGATGTTATTGTTTGGAAATAACGTGGCCCCCATTGTCAAGCAGTGTTTAATGCTCATCAAAATAAACGTGTTATTTTGACAAAACATTGATTCTGTTTAAACAGGGGAGCGGGCTCAAAGGTATTGAGACACGGCCCTGTCATTCTGCACTCTTTCCTGATATTGCCGCCCTTCATGTCTACACCCTGCTCACCCACTACCATCTCGTATTTTGTTTATTTCTAAAGTCTTTGAACTCAAACGTTGACTCAAGTTCTATGATGTTTTTTTTTAGAAAGTACGACAGTTAGGTAACTTGTGGATATAGTCACCTGATACCACCGTGCAGTAGTCGAACAAGTGCAGACATTGTGGTCCCGGGTGTATCTCGTTGAATCATGTCGGTAGATACCATCTAACAGGACATCGATCACTTGAATTATTTGAACAGTAAATATTGATGAACTGATCAATGACAAGGTGGCACACTACAGATGATCAAGTTTTAAATAACACTGTGACATTATCAGGGAACGACATTTCAGTCAAATGATAAATGACAGCTTTCATTCTAACCAACAGAATGGCCTTATGAATAGATAACTGTAGTTAGACCCGTTCATTGTTTGCTGTTGTTGTAAAGTTTGAGTTAAAGATATGTGTCAATAATGATTTGATCCTAAGTAATGAACAGTATAACACTATATCTGGTGTCCATTGAATACAATTTTGGCTTAGAATAAAAAATATATGGTGATGTACACACTATATACTGATGTGTGTATGTTGGTGACGAGGAGTGTGACAGATTAGGGAAGGGGTGAAAGAGAAAATACATGTCAGGGACTGGGCGGGGATGAATGCCAGTAATGCTCGCCAACCGGACATAGAGAGATAATATATAATATGGAGGGGATGGAAATAGAACATATAACAAGAAAGGGGGTGGGACATAGAGAGATAATATATAATATGGAGGGGATGGAAATAGAACATATAACAAGAAAGGGGGTGGGACATAGAGAGATAATATATAATATGGAGGGGATGGAAATAGAACATATAACAAGAAAGGGGGTGGGACATAGAGAGATAATATATAATATGGAGGGGATGGAAATAGAACATATAACAAGAAAGGGGGTGGGACATAGAGAGATAATATATAATATGGAGGGGATGGAAATAGAACATATAACAAGAAAGGGGGTGGGACATAGAGAGATAATATATAATATGGAGGGGATGGAAATAGAACATATAACAAGAAAGGGGTGGGACATAGAGAGATAATATATAATATGGAGGGGATGGAAATAGAACATATAACAAGAAAGGGGGTGGGACATAGAGAGATAATATATAATATGGAGGGGATGGAAATAGAACATATAACAAGAAAGGGGGTGGGACATAGAGAGATAATATATAATATGGAGGGGATGGAAATAGAACATATAACAAGAAAGGGGTGGGACATAGAGAGATAATATATAATATGGAGGGGATGGAAATAGAACATATAACAAGAAAGGGGGTGGGACATAGAGAGATAATATATAATATGGAGGGGATGGAAATAGAACATATAACAAGAAAGGGGGTGGGACATAGAGAGATAATATATAATATGGAGGGGATGGAAATAGAACATATAACAAGAAAGGGGGTGGGGGTGAACAAGTAGAATAATGAAGGAAACAAAAAGGAGGAGTGAATAGAGAGACGGACGGTAGTGGGCGGGGGGGGGGGGTCCACAGGTAATCTTGTGAAGGGAGAATACTGAATATAGAATGGTGGGAAAGAGAATACTGAATATGTAAAGGGGAAATCCATTTACAAATATAAACTGGGTCGCCATGCGGTAAGGGGGTTGCAGGGCGGAAGCGATAATACAAAGGGAAAGATAATACAAAATATGGAGGGGGGGAGAGAGAGAGAGAGAGAGAGAAAATACAGAATATTAAAGGGGGAGAGACAGAAAAGGGAGGAACATAATGGGGGGGGGAGTAGAGATTTAGTGGTGGGTACTTTTCAATATCTATTATTCAGCCAATACAAACTATACTTTTCAATATCTATTATTCAGCCAATACAAACTATACTTTTCAATATCTATTATTCAGCCAATACAAACTATACTTTTCAATATCTATTATTCAGCCAATACAAACTATACTTTTCAATATCTATTATTCAGCCAATACAAACTATACTTTTCAATATCTATTATTCAGCCAATACAAACTATACTTTTCAATATCTATTATTCAGCCAATACAAACTATACTTTTCAATATCTATTATTCAGCCAATACAAACTATACTTTTCAATATCTATTATTCAGCCAATACAAACTATACTTTTCAATATCTATTATTCAGCCAATACAAACTCTACAATTACAATTGATTGAAACCTGGGAGTAGAACGGCACTAATACTAGTTTATATCAATCTGGATACATACACCAGCTTTGTATCAGTTACAAAAACTTCCACACTGCTTTTATTCTTATGTATAACTAGTGCTAGTTATGACGTCATCAATCGTTGCAGTGTAATATGCAGTTAAGAGAAATGAGAGAGATTGTGGTGAGGTGGGGTGGGGGAGATCAGAGAGTATCTGACAACAAACATGGCGGTGTCGCGCCTCATTTCCCGCCAACAGTTCTGTCAAGTGCTCACTTTTTGCCCATTCGTTGATTTCACTTCATTAGTTTTTATTGTCTTCCTGATATCGATCACGGTGTGAGTCGTTTGTAAATTGTTATTGATCTGGATGACTACATGTGGTCTGTACACCCGACGTACATGCGCGTGTCACATTCAACACAATTTAATACTGGCGAGAAAGGAACAAAAAAAAAAAAAGCCTTTATGTGTTTCCAGTGAATGGGGGAAGCGATTTGCACCACAGGTTTCTCTGGTTTCTGTTTTTGTTTTTAAAGCTTTGTTTAATGTGGCATGGAACCAGAACCGTTCTTCTACACAGGCGACCGTCTGGGGACTCAGCCATGAAAAGTCCCCCTCGCCAGTCAATATTTTTATCAGAGCTGATGCTACAAGGCCCCAAACATGTATGTTTGTCTAGGGGCCCCCACATGTATCAAAGTCACTGTCTAGGGCCTCTAAAAAAATAAGATGAGCCTAGCTTTAAAGAACTGAGCGCAACAACAACACACCCATTGTACAAAGGAGATCCGTTCACAACGTTGAGGTCACTGCCCTGTACAACTAATACATAATGAGTATGGAGTACCCAAGTGACCTGTACACAACTTCATATCAGTGATGGTAACAACAAGGACGATAACTTGTGCAGCTAAAAACTCTAATAAGACCCTTTAAGTACATCCAAAAAGGGCACATCGAAATTGCATCAAAAAGGAAAAAAAAAAATGATAAAAAATGTAAAAAACCCAAGTCCCTCCCCACAAGGCTCTGATAAATGTTTGGATGCCCCCTTGAGGCGGCAAAGTGACAGGGCTCAGTATCTGCAGTGTCAAAATGTTTCTTTTCATAAACTACAACATGTGGCCACGTGGCCAATAAAAAACACAGAACAGGCTGTACAAGTTACCCCCAGCATGTTGAAACAAAATGTTGCACGCGTCGACAGGAGCCATGGAGTGCTGCCGTTTGAAAAGAAGTCAGGGAGGAGAAGGGGGGGGGAGTATTGACGAAAAAGGAAACATTAGAACTTGAATCTTTACATTTGGAACCACGGACAATCACAGTTTGATGACGTCATTTACACAGACGCTGTTCGCCTGAGGTTGCCTACAAAGTTATTTCTTGCCTTTATTTATGGCTAACAAATAAATAAAACGAAAGGCGTCCATGAAATGCCCCATAGTCTAAATATAGCAGACAATGGTTGGTTTAAATATAGCTGACAATGATTGGTCTAAATATAGCTGACAATGGTTGCCCAACAGAAAAATTAAATGGTCGAAATTCTACCGTGGTATTGTATAGAATTCATATCCTGTCAGATAAATTGGCTGAAATTCTACCGTGGTATTGTATAGAATTCATATCCTGTCAGATAAATTGGCTGAAATTCTACCGTGGTATTGTATAGACTTCACCATTCATATCCCGTCAGATAAAGTCCGATGTTGTGTCAATCTCGAGTAGCTATTAGGATTTAGCTTGATGTTGGACAAAAACGTTTGTCGAATATGTCATAAACCGGAAGTGTTCAT